>ML778402.1:106123-128964 GCA_009831015.1 Picea engelmannii
ATCATCATCATAGGAGGTTCAAGGATGAGATAGAGAAGGAAATCAAGGAATTTCTAGCAATGGGACACATCAGACTGAGTAGCAACCCATTTGCTTCTTCAATTGTCTTAGTTCTGAAGAAGGATGGAACCATGAGGATGTGCATTGATTACCGAGCCTTGAACAAGAAAACCATAAAGAACCGATACCCTATCCCACACATTGACGAGTTGATGGATGAACTGCATGGGGTAGTTTTCTTCTCAAAAATTGATCTACACTCTAGATATCATCAGATCAACATCCGAGAGTAGGACATAGAGAAGACGACATTTCGATGTCATTTTGGACACTTCGAGTTCCTGGTTATGCCATTTGGGCTAACCAATGCACCCGCTACATTCCAGTCTTGCATGAACCATATATTCAGGGATCAGTTAAGGAAATTAGTCTTGGTTTTCTTCGACAACATCTTGATCTATAGCCAGTCATGGCAAGAGCATATGAGGCACCTGGATGAGGTATTGAGCATCATGGAGGCACAGTCATTATATGCCAAAGAGTCCAAGTGCAATTTCGATATGATAGAGCTACTTTACTTAGGCCACATCATCAATGCAAAGGGGGTACAAGTGCACCAAGAGAAGATCAGGGCCATTCTGGATTGGCTGACACCCAAGAACATGACAGAATTGAGAAGCTTCTTCGGGATATGCAGCTATTACAAGCGGTTAGTCCGGGGTTTTTCTCATCTTAGACCACCACTGACAGATCTTACCAAGTATGGGGCCTTCATATGGACTGAGAAATCACAGGAAGCCTTTGATCACATGAAGGAAGTCATGGGCACTTGTCCAGTGTTGGAACTACCAGACTTCACCCTGCCAATTGTACTAGAGTGTGACGCATTCGGCGAAGGGATCAGTGCAATTTTGATGCAGGGAGGACACCCCATTTTATTTGAGAGCCGAAAGCTTAGTCAACCTAAGAGGTTGTACTCCATTTATGACAAGGAAATGTTGGTAATCATGCATTCCTTGACCAAGTTCAGACAATATTTGGTGGGCAACAAATTCGTGGTCAAGATTGATCACAACAGTTTGAAGTATTTCCTTAAGCAGAAGGACTTCAGTGAGCGCCAACAGAAATGGGTGATGAAGGTAATGGCATTCGAATTTGACATAGATTATGTCAAGGGGAAGAAGAACATTGTGGTCGATGCACTATCGAGGAGACCTGCGACATGTTCTTTGATGGAGATTTCAGCAGATTGGAAATCCCACTTGTTAGTGGAATATTCCAAGAACAAGTTCACTTGTGAGGTGATGGATGGGTAGATACATGATGACCGATATAGGGTCATTGATGATGTCATATTTTACAAGGATAGAGTCTACTTGGTGCCATATTCAGGGCTTAAGAAGAAGATCCTCACCGCAGTTCATGATTCACCTCTAGCAGGCCATCAGGGTTTTTTCAAAACCTACAGACAGATCAGAGAGAGGTTCTCATGGAAGGGCCTCAAACAATACATTATGAGACACATCAGTGAGTGTGTGACTTGCCAGCAGAACAAGTCAGAGCATGCTCTTCCAACAGGGCTACTTTAGCCACTCCCCATTCTAGAGCAGAAATGGGAGAGTATATATATGGACTTCATCACCGGTCTACCCAAGGTCCAGGGTAAGGACTGCATCTATGTAGTGGTCGACAGATTGACCAAGTTTTCTCACTTATATGCCATACCGATAGAGTACATTGCAGTTCAGGTAGCCGAGCTTTTCTTCAGGGAGGTCTTCAGACTTCATGGGTTACCGAAGAACATCATCAGTGATAAGGACAGTCGGTTCATAGGGACATTTTGGAGAGAGTTGTTTCGGTTGGTGGGGACAGAGTTGACACCTAGCACCAGCTATCACCCTCAGACAGATGGGCAGACCGAGATTGTCAACAAGTGGGTTGAAGGGTATTTGAGGAACTATGTAGGAGGACAATAGAGAACATGGTTAAAGTAGTTACATTTAGGAGAACATTGCTACAACACCACCTTCCACATGTCCATTGGTATGACACCCTTTCGAGCATTGTATGGATATGATGCTCCCACTTTGGTAGACTTGGTATTTGGGGAGAGAAGAGATCCCAAGGCCAAGGATTGGATCATAAAGAGTCAGGAGATTCTCAAGTTGTTGAAAGAGAACCTATAGATGACGCAAAACCGACAGAAGATAAGTGCGGACATGCACATGATAGAGTGCAACTTTGAGGTTGGAGATTTGGTTTTCTTGAGACTCCAACCCTACAGACAGTCATCTCTGAAGAAGAGTGGGGCCGAGAAGCTCAAGCCCAGATTTTGTGGTCCTTACAGGATCATGCACCGAGTAGGCGAGGTTGCTTATGAGCTAGAGATTCCAGAGGGGAGCAAGATTCATAACATGTTCCATGTGTCTTGCCTAAAAAACGTAGTGGGACAATTCATTAACACATCAGAGGAGTTTCCCCCGTTGGATGAGGAGGGACAGTTGGAGTTAGTTCTGGAGGAGGTTTTGGTGTTCCGGGAGCAGAAACTAAGGAGCAGGGTCATCAAAGAGTGTTTGATCAGATGGAGAGGGTTTCCAGTAGAGGATGCTACTTGGGAGAGCGAGCAGGTGTTGCAACACCCTGCATTGGTATTGCTTGAGGACAAGCAATTTCGGGAAGGGAGGACTGTAATGTCCCTTTCCAAATAGGAGCTCCAAAAGAGGAGGCTTAATGGTCTAAACCGCCCCGTTAGACTATAGCCAGGGCCAAAGAGAGGTAAACAGGGTTACTAGAGGTCACTCCAGTCACAGGTGTTATATTTAGAAAGTGACATTGAGCTAAAAAGGGGTTAAAATCTCTTTTAAGTCATTATGAGCTAAAAATAGAAGTCAACAGTGAATTAGGGTTTCAATAGTGATTTAGGGTTTTGGAAATCAACAGTGAATTAGGGTTTCAACATGATTTAGGGTTTTGGAAAGATATAAAGGAAGGGTCATCGACCTAATTCATCATTATGCAGATTATGACTTGTCATTGAGGAGAAGAGGCGCATCTTAGGAGAGATAGTTCAGTGTATTCCAAGAGGAAGACACCATTTGGCTGATTTTGGTGTTGAAAGACACACCCTAGTCACCGGGAAGATCATCTAGGTCTTCCATCATTCTTCATTGATTCCACAATGCTCCCATATTCCGGGTATTATCTTTTAGTTGCGTATTTGTATTCCAGCTAAGATCCTTTTGTCTTTTGATCTAGCCGAGTGTTGTTATTTTATTCTGCCATAGTTTCTTATTTATATTCCAGCTAAGATCCTTTGTATGTTGATCTAGTCAAGTATTGTTAGTTATTCATCCGCATTCAGCCATTTTGTAATCCACAGAGATATCATAATACAAACTTTGCAGTCCTTTGTCGTGTTTATTATTTGTATGATCATTTATATGCTGTAAGCCTTTGATCCTACACACACATTAACAACGTTTCCTAGACTAGCCAAGTCAGGAACATTACAAAGCCGACATTAAGTAGCTTCTCTACCTCTGCCTTAATAGCGGGGGCCTTCCTAGGATTAACAAATCTAAGACATTGTTGAATGGGTTTAGCATCTAGGTAAGACATAATCTCATGTTCGACAATACGAGGGTCGATCCCTGGAATATCTTCATATGACCAAGTGAATACGTCTCGAAATTCCTTGAAGAGGTTGGTGTAGATCAAAATCTCTTCTGGTGAACAATCTGCACCTATATTTACATTTTCGATATTGCTAGGGGTACGAGAGATATCAATCTGGACGGTAGGATAAATACTCACCATATTCCCTTCGACGTAAATGCCATGTGTATCAAGTGGAACTACGATGTGACCGACTATCTCACTTAGGGTAGATATAAAATCATCTTGCTCAATTCTTTCAAGACTTGGGAGAAAATAAGATCGATGATGCATATCATCCCAAGGTCTTTCAGAAACATTCCTAGCTTCAAGGATGGATTCATCCGAAGGAAAAGTATCATCCAAGAGATCATGTGAACAAGATAATGAAGTGGCCCACATGGGCCTAAGAACTGGATCCTCCTCGACCGTTTGTGAGGGAACAAGATCGGGGTTGGCAAAAGAGTCAAGGATAGCTTGATATGCAATATCTGTTGTCGATGGTGGCATAGCCATGCCAACATGCGACTAACCTTCAATTGATGAAGTCGGAGAAGGTAGGGTCCAAGGGTCACTAAAATAAGAAGCACAGAAAGGGATGGACCTCTCTACTGAAGCGGGCGTACTGGACATGGCGTAAATGTGGTGAGTCGGTGTCGAGAAGTCGAAAGTACCCATGAGGGAAGAATACATTCCAACACCGATATTCTCAGTTGTCGGTTGAGAATTGTCGACCATTGGGATCGACGGTCCAACAAATGCATTCGGGCTAGAATACGCAAAGGATAACTGGTCGGTCGTCACAATCTCCCCCTGATGAGGAAAACAAAGCATGCGGAAAAAGGATGATACAATGGCGATCATAGCATAAGTCCAATTGCGACCTAGTAACAGGTTATAATCTAGAGGTGCATCAACTACCTCTACTTCCACCTCTACTGTCTTCCCACCTAACTGGACTAGAAAGGTGGGGAGAATACCATGAGGGTGGAAGGAATGACCGTCGAATGCGGTCAACATGGTCAACGACTTTGAAAGGTTTGGAGAACTGATAGCTTTCCAATAGACTAACGACATCATGCAAGTGGCAACACCTTCATCAATGATCGCTCCTTTGATGGTATATTTAGAATACTCCACATGGAATTGGAAAGCCACATGGTAGGTTAAGCGAGGCTTCATGTTCGTGACATCAAATTTGATGATCTTCAAGCCACTAGGTTCTAGAGCTCCAAAGGCAGAGAGTGAGGCATTCCTCTGTGATGGACATGTCTAGAGTACCTCCAAATCAGACATTGCGCAAGGTGTTTGGCCCAGATCCTCAACAATAGAGTAGTTCTGGGCGGCTCTAGCATTAGGGTTATGGGTAGAGCGCTTGAATACTCCTTTCGGAATACAAGACGATGACTCTGGTTTCTCAATCTATAAATTCGTCTTCAGGGGTGGAGGAGGAGCTTCTAGGATGGTATTAGCTTTTGAAGAGCCGTAATCTCGAGAGAGAGTGGCTATATTGATTTTTGCGTCGACCATATTGATACAAACACGGTCGCCATCTTGTGGTGGTGGGTTTTGACTCCCACCCGACGCATTTCCGACGTTCGAAGAACTCGAGGCTAAGTGCTAGTTGTGAGGAAAAGGATTTGTTAACACAACAAGTGAAAGATTTAAAAGCCTCGTAGCCTCTGCAAGTTTGGAGCATAAGTGTGTAAGGTGATCATCAGTGCAAACTTTACAAGGAAACTTAACCTTACGCTTTTCTTTCTTGCCCTCTCTAGCATTATCGTTCTGTTTTCCATTATTATCCTTGTCTTTGGGTTTATTCTTCCCACCTCTACGATTATTTCAACCTTTCCGTTTATTCCCATCTGGTTGCTGGTCACCATTTGGGTTTTTCGACGACTGCACTGAATGTGCATCCGTCGATTGGGTGGGTTTGGAGGATCCAGATGAAGCTGGCCCTCCGGCAGACTTCGTTGCTGAGTTAGTGGACTTTACATTGGTGGACCCCACAATGCCATCGATATGGGGCCCAAGACTCTGTCTAGGATCATGAGTCGACCGCGGTGCGTCGGGAAGAAGGTGGTATAACATCCCAGACTGAGCATAGATCAAATCGAATTATTGGGCTCTAAAAATGGCCTCTTCCTTATTGAAGACCCTGGAAGTAGCAACATCTTTTGAAATAGGAGCGTGCAAAGACTTTAAAAACCATTCTAAAA
The DNA here is from genome assembly GCA_009831015.1 of Picea engelmannii. Classification (NCBI taxonomy): domain Eukaryota; kingdom Viridiplantae; phylum Streptophyta; class Pinopsida; order Pinales; family Pinaceae; genus Picea; species Picea engelmannii. Next base: position 111,997 of record ML778402.1, read on the forward strand.
GAAAGGTCGGGGGTATGGGAGTCTTAACTAATCATTTTCTCCTATGCCATTCCTAGATATGGTCCAAAATATGAGTGTCGGTACCTTGGCGTAAAGTTGACAAAAGTTCAAGGTTAACATCATAACGAACGAGTAGTTGAAAATGGTTAAGAAAGGCTAGCACTAACTGTTGAAAAGACCCACATGTCCCCTTAGGTAGCTCTATATACCATTGTGACGCAATCCTGATAAGAATGTGCCGAAACAATCGTAATATAATATAATCGTGATTCAAAGAATTCGATGAGAACTAGAGGTGAAAATTAGTGACGTGATCACCAGGGACCTCGCCATTCTTACCCTCAAAATTTGGAATGTTTGACAGAATCTTGGTAGGGACTGGGGGCTATGTGGGATCATGACTCACTGGGTTGTTCATTAATTTAGACAAATCTGGTAGATTAAGCATGGCCAGAAAGGGGACACGGGGCTGTGACACCTGACCCCATCCTCCCGCAAAAGACTAAGTATTAGGAGCCGCGTTCCATCCAGGATTCTGGTGAGGACCAGAACCTTGTCCGGAATTAAAAGACCCTCCTCCGGGCGGATTCGTGAAAGATGGATTGTGCATCATTCCAGTAGGAATGTTCTGATAAGGGTTATGAAAATTGCCCCCAGCTGGATTAGCTCCAAACCGAGGGTTGTTAAAACAACCCCCAACTAGATTAGATCCAGGTTGGGGGGTGCCCAAGACATAAGATGGACCTCCTCCGAGTGGGAATCCGGAGGATTGAAGTGGATTCATTATGCCAAAAGTATTGGTCGAATTCGGCACGGAGGGGATAGGGATATAGGGCAGAACTTGTCCACCAGCTTGGTTGTTCCCTCCAACCATAGAAGGATTAGACCTGGGGTTAAGGAAGGGTACACTTCCTACATTAGGATTCACTTGGGGAACATGAGAGATACCAAATGGAAAAGGAGTGTAAGGAGGTGTAGTGCCCCCAGGTCCAAAGTTAGCATTATGGCCAACAACTGGGATGGTAGTCAAAAACTGCGAAGTGAAACTTGGCATACCATAAGAAAATGGACTAGTAGCCATGGGGATGGTTTGAACATTGTAACTCGGCGAGTGGCCAAAACCCCCAAAAGGGTTAGAGGCAAGAGATGAAGCATTGACTACGGGCCGAGCCATAGTATCGGTGTAGGCCTCTGGCACTGCAACTGTAGCGGTTGCAGGTGTCGAAGGAGTGCAATTAACTATAGTGGGATTAGGAGTTGATGAACTCCCAGTGTTCTAAAGACTAGACTCAATAATCATCCTTGTGGGATCACAAGTCTAAAAAGTGGATGTGTGTGTACCACTCCCGATAACTCTATGCCTTTTAGAAGGCAATAGCCCAAAAACCGGTGGTAACTGTAACAACCGACGGGACCTGCGAGGAAGCTAGTCCGACTCCACGACGACTTATGACTCTCAACAAATAAAAATATATCCTAAGGCCAACTAGTAATCAAAGAGCATACCAAAAAGTCAAACGGCCAATATGCATGCAAACGGGCCAAAGTGGCTGAGTGGCCTCCCTCGCTAAAGCAGGTATGCCTCGTCCAGGAGGGACCTGAGACTCCCTGCTAAATGTTGGAGGTAAAAAAATCAATTAGAAGGGCCCTTGTAGGCTTAAAAACCAGTCGGTCAGATCCCCCCGAAGAGGTAATCCTCCATAAAGGTTGTGTGTTGTTCGACCCCTATCTGACTCAGGATACAAGCAGAATAACCCTTGCAAGTAACCTATGAGAAACCTAAGTCAAGCAACTAATCAACCGCTGTATAACCGATGCACAGGCAAATAGTCGTAAGTCTGGATTATCGTATGGGAAGGGTATAAAAGCTCGAAACCTTGAAAGTACTGCCTCTCATAGAGGTATGGATACTAGCAAGATCCCTAAATACGAATAAATCCACAGAAATATCTCTGATGCTAGGTGAGTATCCATGGGTTATCCCTTCAACAAACTTCGCGCAACCTCGTGCTTAACTCTGATGTGAGCGGAGCCTCCTGATATTACCAATTATACAATGGATTTCTCAACTCCCTATCTCAGACACATATGTTGATTTAATTTCCTTGGAGAAGTTTACTCACAAAATCCTATTCCAAGGCAATAAATCCTAAGCTAGTTTGTGCACCCTAAAAATAAAATCGTTACTAATCAATTTTAGTTTAAAGCGTAAATTTTATTGGCTGTGATTACTCAAAAAGATATGGAAATGAAACTCATGGTGTTATGACTCTATATGAAAATAAAAATATATATAATGCAAAGCCTAACTTTAACTTTTCAGTGAATGATATGCTAAAAAACAGTGCAATCTTCAATTTTAACTCTGCAACTCAGAAGTAAAATGTAATCTTTCGCTATATGTGCTAAGCTAATGATAAAGGTTCCAAGACAAAAATACCAACCAATGAAAAATACCTATTTTTTTGTATTTTCAATGTATTAAAAAGAAAATGCATGGACTGATAAGTGACTTGATATATAACTTCTACTGTGTATAAAAGCAATCATTCGAGTAGAATACGAAGCAGCTAAGCAGACAACCCAACTACCAAGGACAAATAAAAAATGGAAAACAAAGAGAAATGCACCCCCCCAAAATTCAACTCCAACATGTTTCCTATCATCCCAGATAATCTCAACAGGCATCACAGAGACCTAATAAGGCTAAGTGATCCTCAAAACCTACCCAACAATCACTAAACCAAGCAAGCAAGCAAGGGGAAGTGGTATACACGATTTTTCAAGAGAAAGGGGCGTATATACGCCTCTTGCAGTGGGACAACAAGCGTGTATACGCGGCTGTCAGGGAAAAAAGGGTGTATATCTTTTAAAACAAGGCTAGGCAAGGGTAAAAGGATGAAAAACTCAGACCTAAAGTGAACAGACTCTGTCTAGCAGTGATATGACTAGAAACACAAAGGAAAAAGAGCAATGTAAGAAGAAAAAGTACTTCAACCCTTGGAAGGAAGATCTCTCCCCAGTGGAGTCGCCAATTCTGTTACAAGGGAAAAACTCTTTATGGTCAAGGGTAAACCACAACAGACAAGTATGACTGCAGAAATCAACTCAATTCCAACATGTGCTATATAAACTAATGTGCAATATGAGGAAGAATCCTACCTTGATCCAATCGTTTGATGTCGTTCCGTTGTTGAGCACTTTGACCCAAAGATTTACACCTGCAAGAAGTTCTCAACAAACAAGCGTTGTAAGTATGTAGTGACAATATATAAAATGAGTTAGCACATCAGATAGCACAATCCATTAATAAACATTACAAACATGCCCATGGATAATAATCATATATTTGCAAGATATCGATAGGATGGGAAAGGAGTATTTCTATTAATAATTGATCAACARAAGTATCAACATTACAGACTTCCGTGTCGGCATGGTTCAAAAACAAGAAACCAAGTTCCTTCCAACCGGGTCTCCACCACTTCAATCCTCCACCAACGACAAGCTCATAGCAAAGAGGTAATGAGGTCCTCTCGACAATAAGGAAAGAGCTTGGGGGTTGAACACTGTGTTCAGACTTGAGGGACAAAGGGATGCAGACTCAATATGAAATAGTTTCTCTAGAGTAACTTTGCTCTCAAAGTTGAATGCTTTCTCCCCTTTTTTCCATAGCTCGAAATTGTGCTCTTATAGCCTCCAGAATGCAACTGAAGGGCCGAGTCAGAACGTTTCCAGTATATGAAAGGCCAAAGATCATAGATCTTTTGTCGTGACATGTAAACCAACCTCATTTTGTATTTTTTGGCACAAATCCCGATATACGCGAGCTGTAGTGGAGCAGCAAGCGTATACGCATCTTGCAAAGCAGTTAGGGAGCGTATATGTGGAAAAATATATGTTTTCGGCTTTGGATTTGTCAAAAGGGGGTTGATAAGTCTGCATAGGGAAATGGAAAAAGGCCCTCTATGAAAGATAACAACGGTGAGACAAATCTTGCTATAACAGAAGGATACTAAAATCTTATAAAATATTTATTAATTTATTAAATTTCAAGAATGCTAACATTTTATGAAATATAATATGAGTTAAAATACCTTGTTTAATCCCCACTCTTTTGAGGTTGAGACATCTCACTCTTGAAACATGTACTAATAGGTGTGATAGATCAATTTTGATCTAGAGGTTAATCATGGTCATCATCATCATCATCATCATGTAATTTAATTGTTAAGTGGTGATAATCATCATCATCATCATCATGTAATTTAATTGTTATTAGTTGTTATTGGTGAATGTGAGTTGACTCATCATTATTATTCAAAGAAAATTGTGTCACTTAAAATAATTTGTTGATAATTTGTAAGGACAAAGTGTGTCACTTAAAATAATTTGTTGATGATTTGTAAGGACCTAGATGTTCACTTTTACTAGGAAAAAAGTTAGTACCCCTTGTAATCATTATAAGAACTATCTTTAGTAATATCATATACTTGTTAATATCATATAACTTTAATCTCCAATATAAAACCAAATACTACGTGAATTGCACTTTAAACTCTTATCTAAAATAAAAGATTTAATTTTTAAAACTTATACAAATAAATTGGAAATATTTTATTAAAAAAGATATTTAATTTTAAATAATACAATCTTTCAAAATTGGGAAAAAACATTATAATACCATTTTTTTTTTTAAATTTATTAACAAAAAAAAATTATTTTCAAGAAAAGTGAAATATTATTTAGCATTGAACAATTATACCTATTTTCATTATTCTAAATTATCTTGGGATGAATTAGTTTCCAAGTGGTCCCATTTTCCTCTATTGGAACTTTTGGCCAAAGTATATGATGATGTGATTTTACAAGATTCCACTAAGTGGGACTTTTTTTTTTCTATCAATGTTCTATTATGACAATTTCAAATTTTAGTTTAAATTTAAAATAAATGGAAGTTTTAAATATTGAAAAGGTTAAGTGATTATTCACACAACAAGATATGCACCTAAAAGGAACTTGGTTTAATTTCTATTTTCAAAACACTTCATCAACATTTAAATTTCTTTGTTTTTTTCCTATCAATGTTCTATTATGACAATTTCAAAGTTTAGTTTAAATTTAAAATAAATAGAGGTTTTAAATAAAGAAAAGGTAAAGTGATAATCCGAAAACAAGATATGCACCTAAAAGCAATTTGGTTTAATTTCTATTTTCAAAACACTTCATCAACATTTAAAAGGATTTTAGTTTAATTTTTATTTCAAAATATTCTATCAACATTTAAAAAAATTTAAAGGCCCAAATCCACTTCTGTATAAATGGTTGGAAAGTAACTTAGTTTGGTTTCTATTTTCAAAACACTTCATCAACATTTAAAAGGATTTTTTTGAAAGACTTGGCTCAAATCTACTTCTGTGTAAATGGTTGGAAACAGAGATGAACTCGAAAAGATGGAAAAATGGTTGGAAATAGAGCTGAACTTAGAAAGATGGAAAAATGGTTGGAAATGGAGATGAACCCAGAAAGACACCAACCAATTGCTTGGAAGGAACCCATCCAAAATCCTTACTCAAATTGGAGAATGTAACACACTCAACCCCCTAAACCTATTTAGGATGGTGGGATGTCAAATCTCTATTTCTCTTGAACTAAGGACTTGGGTTTGAATTTTCAATTCCTTCTTTATCGTTGTGTGAACAAGGACTTCTCCCATCGCAACATTCGATTGTGTCGAATTAGCTCATTCAACACCCAACTTCCGACGAATCTGAGACTAAGGTTCATTATAAGACCAAGAATCAATTACTCCTGATCAAACGATTGGGGTTCACTCTGCACAACCAGATCAACGGTCGGTAATGACTCGAACTTTCTGTTCATTGAAAAAGACAGGTTTCATGACTCAAATTCCCATCCCAATAACACCTCTTTGATGGATCGTTCTGATAGATCCAATGGTCCTCGAGGATAGAAATTGACGGTCCCGATCGCATCAGTACCTCGATCTACTCAACGATTATCGCCCCTCTCATCACCTATTCGTCACATGAGTAGGTGGATCCCTTGACAGATCTACAACTAAGGTTATATCGGACACCCAACCCACGAATCAACGATTCAGATCCACTTGGGGTCCTCTGCCATCAGAACGCAACCACTCTAAGTGAGATTGTTCCAATCAAGGCTCTCCAATGAGACCATTTTGATGGATCCAACGGTTCTCAGGGCGTCTCATTTGACGATCAGGATTTGCTCGGGGTCCTATAGTTGCACGATAGTTAACCCACACCTCTCTTCTTCTAAGTCTTTCTCATCGGATCAGATCGTTCTAGATCCAATGATTGGCAATCCATCAACATGCCTTCAAATAGATCTATGGTCCCCAGGTCCTCAGACTCTCTTATCATCGGACTCCTCCATTGGGTTGCTTTATATGCCCCCTTTTTATACCTTCCCAACCGTTCACCTTCTAATAGGCTTATCGGTGAAGTATTGGGCACCTACGACCAAGATCTCATCATGTTACCCTCTGATAGATCAATGACCTAGAATTACTTGGTGTCATCCCATCAGAGTCTCATTACAACTTCACAACTTGGACACTCCAATGGTCATACCTTCTGATCAATCTTCAATATCTCCTCCCTTCATCGAATTGACGACTGTCGATCTACATGGTCCAAATATGGGTTTTCATCAAAGGTAAAATCTCATTCCAAGGCATAATTTCTCTAAGGTCCTTCAGGCTTAGTTATTGGCATGCTACCTAACTTCCTTGGGAACTCCTCTTCTCTACAGTCGGCTAAGGGCACTTCCACTCCCGAATCCCATTGAATATTTTTCATCCTGTAAACTTTCCATTCAAGGGAAGGAATTTCACCGAGTTAAAATTTTCATAGAACTACACATGAACCTTCCCAAAAATTAGGGATACTCTGGTATCTCTCTTCCAAATGAGTATTTGTATCTTGCAAGGTTTCCATTCAAGGGGATATCAATTTACAGGGATACAACATGTTTTAACCTTTCTCATTTACTCATTCACAGTTAACAAATTGATAATGAAAGAAAGTTCAATTTAATCCATTTTACTCAGGAATTCAAAATTCTTTCATTTAACTACATGAACCACATAAACAAAAAATAGATTATCTTCACCATTAAGAATACAATAGACGTAGCAAGGTAAAACACTTATCTATTCAGTGGAGAATTTAACCAGCTAACTAACTAAGGGGAAATTCCTTTCCACCCAACCATAGGCTATGTTGCATAGTGTCTTTCTACAACATGCCACCCCATGCCAGGCCATGATACCACCAAGGGACTAGCTCAATTGTCTAGAAAATTAAGAAATAGTGCAGGAAGGTTTCTCTCCTTCACTCCATCGGCAACAACAAAACGTGCCCTCTTCCCATTGAGCTTGGGACCTCCATGAGTTTATCAGTTACCTTCCCAACCATATTTCCTCTGCACAAGGGAGCTCCTTCTTTGCTACAAAGTCCCTCAACGGTCTCCCCTTACTCATGTCTGTTTCTTTACATTAAGCACCAAGTCACGACCCTTTGTTGCTCCAGTTTGGATATGGGTCTTCTCTGCTCCAGGGTAAGCATTAATTGCTTGGGAAAGCTTTCTATTTTCTTCATAAAGTCTTCCCAATTTCTCTACTACTCAGAGCTATGTGTGTGAGTCTCTCTTCTCACCACACCATTTGTTTGTGAGTCTGCAACTCGGTCTATTCGCGGTAGTCTTCTATGTGAGTCCAATCTTCTCAATGTATGTGCCCTGGCTCTCTTCTATTCCACAAGCTACAATGTTGTTCCTTCAGACATTCTCTCGTTCTTTTCATTTTTCTTAGATCCTTATCCGCCCAGAACTGTGGTGTTTTTCTACCTTTTCCCTCTTCTTCCTCCTATCCTCGGGATCCCTATTGTATGTTGTCAGATGCAATCCCTTCTGTCATGCTCTCAAAATCAAAGGCACAATCTAGCGTGTCCTTTTGATTGAGGTCTCAATTGACCCTTCATTCCTCCAAGTACTAATTCTAACAATAGTTATAACTACTCAACCACCCAATCTTGGTCACCATAAACTAATCTCGTGGCCCTATGCAGTCTAGGTAGTTGGTAGGTGGTGTATTCAATTCTTGTAGGTGTAAGATGGATTGTTGAGCAAGCTTCCTATTTTCCTCATTGAAACTTCCCAGTTCCATCTCACCAATCCCCCTTGTGGTATCATGGTCGGTACTCAAGGCTTCCTTCCCAATCAGTTGTCTGGTGTTTTTCATTAATCATAAACATAATTACATGCTTCATAATCACATTACATGAAGTCTTAGTATAATTACATTCATGGGGGAAAATAGGGTGTTACAGAGAAGACCTATAACATCCTCGCTATAATCCTTAGTTTAATTAATGCTTAACGTATATATAATGTGTGGCTACGGCCAAGCGATGTATATGCGAATTGTATTTCTAAATTTTAATAAATAAAATGTGATGCTAGTTGTTGAGGGATATGGACAAAGATGGGGGTTGATTAATCCACAAGAGAGGGGAGGGTTTAAGAGAATGTCTAAGAGGGGTCCAAGGGGGAATTACCCATGTCTATTAATTCAACTCACTTCCTAATTTTTCTATTAGTATATGAGCCTTCTATTTTGTTGTTGAGTGTTCCCAAAGCCAATCATTTAATGCATGTAAGAGGGTGGGTGTGAGAAGTCACATCCCGTAGTTATTGGGAGCATGGAGGTTGAGTATAATCAACTTAGGGAAGTGTGTAAGTTGAGAAAGCAAGCAAAGCGAGAAAAATTTGTATGGGAAGTTACAACAATTTATGGGCACTCATATTTGGTATGAACAACAATTAGAGAACGAGAAGGAAGAGCCTTGGAGTTGGAGAAACCATGGAGGGAAAGTTCTAGAGCATGTTTGGAGAAGAAGATTGAAGAGCCAGGTTGTCAAGCTTGAAGTGTGAATTCTTGTGTGAGTTGCACTGTAAGAGCAAGTGGTTGATGTTGTTTTCCTGGTAGTTTTCCTAGTAGTGAGCATCCTTGAGTTTCCCAGTAGATATATTCCTGGTTACCTATGCCAGAGAGACCCTGATAAACTAATGTGATTCCTGATACACTGAGAACAATGAAGGGGTACATTCCTTATATTGGGCAAGTCAAGAGGAATAGAGTTGGTGAAAATTTGAGATAGTTGTAGGAGAATACCAATGGGTTGTGGGATTTTCTGAGCTATGAGTGGACAGTGAGAAACCACCCTATCTTGTGGATTGCTAGCCCCAGCTCGAGGGTGACTTGTTGTTGATATTTGGAACAACAAGCATATGGTTAGATGGAACGTTCGTTCCAAGCAGCTGGTTGCACAACCATTTTTAAAATACAAGTGTTTTATCTTGTCTCTATGTTGCATTATTAGTTTAATTGATGTGTATTAATTTTGTGTATGAGACTTATTTATATGTTAGCTGCATTCATGTGTGATTTTAGTATGTTGTAGATGCACTTAATTCATTGTATCATACAATAGTTAAATCTCTGTGTAATTCGTAGCTAGTAAGCTACATGAATTTAGTTAGTAGAACAATTTTAATTTATGTGTAATTTTGCATGTAATGGACCTCAGTTGGGCTGGGGAATGTTACAAGACCTTCGAGAAAGGATCAAATGATCATAGTCAAGACCACATGAGCAATCCAATACAACCCACAAAACTAGGGACCTTTGTGGACTACCTCTACTTATCTTTGATTGTAGCGAATTCCAGAAGAAAAATCCTTTTACAAAAAGATGAATAATAGCCTTCTATGTAGAGAGCCTTGTATGAATTTGAAATCCAAGAATGAATATCAACACGTTTTTGTAAAAATCATTGAAATGAAAACCCGCCTATGTCAATTATAATAATTTAAATTTCTTTGGCATTGAGCACCATAGAGTTGAGTTTGACAGAGCATTTTAAGATTTTTTTCCCATGCAAACCCCTTTGCACTTAGAGGAAATGCAAATCCTCAATGATAATATATATGAAGAATATGTCAATTAAAAGAAACTTGAGTGGTTCAATTTTGAAAAAAATAAAATTGAAATGATATAATTATATAAATAATTTAGACATAATGAGTAAAAATTTAAGAATAAATTGTAATTATAATAAAGATCTTCTACCCCGGATGGAGTGTTAGGTGGGCACACATGTCAAGCGGGACATGTGGTGTGTCTCTAGCATGTTGAGGCCACGTGAACTACCCATCGACGTCACCCTTCCCTATTTATGAGCTCTCTTATGCCTCCCTCCTGCATTCACTCATGCGTGTACGTTTCCCTACTGCTCCTGCATGCCATCTCCGTTGGTTTCTTCATGGTGACGGATGGCCCACCTATCTATCACATCAACGCTTGTGCGAGGCCAACTTATAGATCATATGTTGCACTATTTCTCCTTTGTTGGGACTTCATGACTCATTCTACTCTGTTATGCGAGCTCCCCGCCTTGAGCTCTGGTTCAGTCTCTTCCCTTGACTCTTTGGGTATGATTCACATTCCTTCTCCTTTCCTATCTCGGTAATGCCTCGACTTTGAGGGTGTCGGAAGAGAGGCCCAATCTGGTACCAAACATACAGTCGCATGGATAACATAATTCCTGCAATTAACAATTTGTTGCCCAGTTCTTCGGCCTCCTCCTCTTCCTTTTCCTCTTCTGTTCAGTGTATCCCTCCCCCTCTATCTTCGCCCTAGGCCTGTCACATAGAATGGTATGATAATCAAGGAAATTCAGTGGGTTTCACCTCGGGTCCCTCTCCATAAGTGCCTTCCTCTTCACGACCACCCTTTGTCCTTCAAGATCCTCCGATCATGTCTTCTACTCAGCCCTGACATCCCTCCTCCCCCACTGCTCCCATGGTGGAGTCCCCTTCAGTAACCCAGGTGCACTCTTGCTCAGACTGTGGAGAATGTTGCATCTCCTTTCCTCATGGGAAATCATGTAAAGCTTAGTCTTTGACGTCAGACGAGACCTGGACAAACTGCGATTCCAGATGGAGATAATGGTTCGTCGAGGGGAAATGATGGAGATCCCTCTCACCACTCTGTTTGCTTCCCTTCACACTCCAGATCTTGTTCCAACTCGGGTAGAGAATGAGGCAACACACGAGACTAGCGCTTTGACGACGACCACACGTGAGATAAAGGTGAATATTGGGCATCCACCTGAATCTTAATTATGCTTATGGGCTCAGGTTCTGTTTTTGTGAGTTTTGATAATTATGGGCTCAGATAATGGTTTTTTGAGTTTGTTTGATATGAGACACTCCGAGAATTTTTGGGCCCAGTATGCCATTGTATCTCCTAGATATAGACTCTTGCACAACCAACTTAATTTAGCATTTCATGGACAATTTAGTTTTGTTATTACGTCCATTTTGTTGTACTGGCTAAATCGGTTTCCCATATGGGTGATTCAGACCAACAAACATTCTGATATGAGTGTCATTACTGTATCATTTGACTTTGGAAGGTGATTTATAGAAACTAACTTACAAAAAAAATTAATAAAGATTTTCTATAATTTAATTTATAGTTGAACATTTTAATGAAATGTTGAGATTAGTTTAAAATTAATGTTTTGAAAAGAAAATAGGTTTTGGTGGTTTAGTTAGAAAAAGATAATTTGATGGATGGAAATTTATATACTATAAAAACCTTGGTGAATCTTACTAGTCTTTAATATGCAAACTATAAAAAGTTTGGCAATATTTTTGTAAAATATTCAAATTTCTAAGGATTTTATATAGTTTTTATAAAATTTGGGATATTTCTCAAGTAAAAAAAAATCATTCTATCAAATTTGGGCCAATCATTTTTAGAAAAAATGAAAATTGACCAATTTTTTTCTAGGAAAAAAAATGGAAAATAGCCCATAGAAAATAGATAGCCCCTAAAATATTCTATGGTTCAACTTAGAATGGTTGATTGTAAAACAATTCCAGATAGTTTTTCTGGAAAAGTGAAAAACAAAATCATAAACTTAAACTTAATTTCTGAATGAGAGGTTATACCTAGGGTAATATATGGTTTCATGTATGAGACTAAGGCTGGAAGCACACAACCCCAGTGGAGGTGGCACACAACCCCATTAGTGGTAGCCTCAGAGATGACTAAAGAGAAATTGGTTTTCTTGTGGACACTATATATATTTAAACTCTCTTTTGGTCATGGAGTAAGATCTAAAACTAGTTTTGATTAGGTCATCTTCCTCGAACACAAGGAAACACATTAATGGCCTAAGATCCATAAACATCTAGTATGACTGAATGTCTCCCCCTTACAAACCAATAGGACATGTTCTTAACCGTTAGGTCCACTTAAAATGTATATCTATAAATATATAATTAAATATATTTATTAATTTAGAAAAAATAATTTTTAATTTTTATATTATAAATAATTTATAAATATTTAATTAAATTTATTTACTAATTAAAAATAATAATTTATTAATTCAAATTAATGATAAAAAATTATATTAAAAATTATTTTAACGAATAATAATAATAATCTATTTTTAAGGTCACTGTCAAGCCAACACACCAAATTGTTGTATGAGACCCCCTTGTTTGTGGTAAAGTCTACGAAGGTATACATACCCTACCCCCCTCTGGATTTGAACCTGTAACCTCTTAAGAGGAAACACATGTTCTTAACCATTAGGCCCACTCAGACTGTAACATAATAATCTATTTTTAAGGTCACGGCCAAACCAGCACACCAAATTGATGTATGAGACCCCCTTGTATACATGTTTTACTTATATTTTTCTTATATAATATAGATTTTTTTTTATAATAATCTAATAATAATAATTTAATTTTAAAATTACAACCAAGCTAGATTAACTAATATATATATAATTTTTAGAGAATATTATGTATTTTAACCAAATAAGAAATAAAAATAATTAATAAATATGAATATTTAAAAATAATTAATATATATAATATCATTTATAATTTTTAGAAAATATTATGTATTTTAACTAAATAAGAAATAAAAATAATTAATAAATATGAGAATAATTAGTAAATGTGAAAGTTCATTAACTTTTTAAACCTCCAAGTTTCAAGATTATTTTTAAAATGTGTATTTATGGGAATGTTAAAGATTCATTTGATTAAATGGATATGGATATTAAAAACTCTCTTGTCAAAGTTTTGTTTGTTTATTTGTTTTTTTTTTTAATCTAATAATAATAATCTAATTTTAAAATTACAATCAAACCACACCTATTAGTATATATATAATATCATTTATAATTTTTATAGAATATTATGTATTTTAACTAAATAAAAAATAAAAATAATTAATAAATATGAACATTTAAGAATAATTAGTAAATGTGAAGGTTCATTAACTTCTTAGAACTCCAAGTTTCAATATTATTTTTAAAATGTGTACTGATGGGAATGTTAAAGACCCATCTCGTGTCATCGATTGGATGGATAAGAATGTTAAAGACTCGCCTCTTGTCAACTGGATGAATGATTTTGCATCTCTGTATAGTGTTCAATTCAAATTTGCTGCTAAAGGTGGTTGCCTCGTTTGATAGTATTTCTTTTACTCATCATGTTTATATGAAATCGAACCATAAAGTAGGGGAACCGCCTCGTTTGATAATATTTCTTTTACCTCGTTTGATAGTATTTCTTTTACTCATCATGTTTATATGAAATCGAACCACACCGCCTCGTTTGATAATATTTCTTTTATATGAAATCGAACCATAAAGTAAAGGAATTTATAAGGGTGGGCAGCGGTCATTGGAAGGCACTTATAACTAAAGGAAGATAGGGATGGAGCTTCTCTCTCAGCTTTGATAGCAGTCCGAAGCTGTTATCTGTAGTTTTGATGCAGTTTTGGATATTACGAGCTATAACATTATATATATAGGCCATTTTTTTTAATATGTGGTAACATGGTTTATTTTTATGTGACCATGTTATGGTATAATATTAGAATTGGATGTTGATATATAATATTGATTTTCAAATCTTTGATATTTAGTTTTTCAATTATATTATGGTAATTAAGGAGTTTAATTTTTATTTTTGATTAATAGAAATTGTGATTTTTTTCCAAAGAAAAATAATAATTAGTAAAGATATTACTTTAATTTCTTTAAAATTGTATTTTTTTTTGCTCAAAAAGTATTGAGAGAAAGGTCCCAAGATCACCATAGTTGTGATGATTTAGGAGGTTAGGAAGGTCTATAATGTGGCAAATATTTTTAAAATGAGATTGAAATGAAGATCTCATTCCAACAAATCAAGTTCAATTAAGAAAGTTCAGAAGGTCAAAAAAGCCACGAAGGAAGAAAAACAAGCAATAATTAGAAATATAAAAACAATTATTAGAGATAAAGACCAAAAGTAATAATAAATAGGAATTTGGCAAACTTGGGATCCTCTCTTGAAATTGTCAAGGATTTACATGGTGTAAAGCTCCTCAGTTAAGTTCAATCTCAAGTGGAATTAATGTTGTATTTCTTCTTGAAATTTGGGAACATGAAGAATCTAGGGTTCATAACATAGAAGGATTTGTTGTGTGTTCTATATATGGAACAAGAGATCCTCTTGCAAATGCATTGGAAGCATAACTTATTACATAAGGAAGAACATTTCACGAGAAAGACCCTTCTCAACCAACACATTTCAAACATTAACACTAAAAATCTATTTAACCTTTTATAAGAAAAACATAAAATTACTTCAATTAGAGTTTGAAATTTTTACAGGATGTAGAGGAAGACTTTATTTATATACCCTTGAATTTCATCGAAAAATATTGATTTTAAGAGGCTTAGATAATTCAATCATAGAGTGCAATAGAAAAGGACAAAATTTGGAAGTTTTATTAGTGATTTGTTAATTGTAAAAGTGTTTGAGCACCCAATAAAATGAAAAAAGTTGGAACCAAATAGTCATGGCCCCATAGCTTAAATACATGGGAGATTGATGTAATAGGGACCAAATAGTCATGGCCCCATAACTTAAATAAATGGGAGATTGATGTAATAGGGACCTTTGGCTCTCCATTTTTTGTGAAAGAGACTTGAGAGCATTGGGTTTTAATTTTAAATTCCATTTAATTAGTTGTTGGAAGTTTTGTTGTGTATTGATATCAATTATGTGTGTTATGTATTGAATTTTATTCTTTGTTGAATGTGTGGTATTGTGCTTTTGTTGTATGAATTTGATTTGCAAAGGGAGTCCCTCTCTATTGCATCAAGTGGTATCAAAGCTTTCATTGTGTGATTTTAACCGCAACCTTATGTTGCATCAAACAATACCTTTATGTTATAGCTAGCTTAAAGAAGAAAATCAACATTGTTAAAATAAGAGCAAACTCGCACAAGCTCCATAGTGAAATATGGTGTTGGACAATTCTTAGAACCTCGTGGGATGAAAGAGTTTGTCATTTTGGTGATATCAAGAAAGTGGAGGATTAAAAACAATTTCACTTAGAGTGTCTTGTATATGTCCACATTAAATTTCAATTTCAAAATATTTGTAACACTACCAACCTTCCTAACCTCTTAATTCATCAAAACAATGGAGATTTATGATATCTTCTCTCTAATATTTTCGAGTATAAAATAAAATGCTAAAACAAACCAATTAATTCTTATCTTTTTGTTATAATTGCCAAAATTGATTTATAATCATCATCAACATTAATGAATATTTTTTTAAACTAGTTTTTTTTAATTATGATGAAAATAATGCATTTAGATTTAATATTAAAAGAAACCATTAACACCATTGAATTTGGAATTTGGTTTTCTTCCGCTCAAAAAATAAAATTATGGCACACCTCCATAAACACAAACATGAACAGGTTACTTAAATCCTTTATGAAATTATATTGATTATCTACTTTCACGAACTCAACAAACCACCATACATTAATGAAACAATTATAAAATACTCTTTCACTTTATTGGAATTTGTTAATTAAAATATTATGAAAATATAAAAGTAAAAATAAAGATATAGCCTGAGTGGACCTCATGGTTAAGAACATGTGTTTCCTCTTAAGAGGTCACAGGTTCAAATCCAGAGGGGGTAGGGTATGTATACCTTCGTAGACTTTACCAATTAAAACACTGAGCAGAGAAATTGAACAATATATATTTATGGTATATAAATTAAAATATTAAATAATAAATAATCACAATGCTCCATAAAAGCATTTTCTTTTTAACCATTTAACATTTATACAACAGCGATATCCATATGGCATCCTTCCCCTTTCAACTAAAAGTAATTCGGCCTATTTAAAATTAGAGGCTTCACGAGCTACTTATTTCCCCAATGAACCGAATAGCTCTTTACGTTTTTATAGAATCAATCTTTTCATACCTAAGAAAAAAAGTGGATAATCTAACTTAGCTTAGTTCTCATGTAGGCTATTTTTGGGCATAATCTTACCTTTGCTAAAAGAGAAGGGAAGGTATAATCTCCTAACCTTACTTAAGCTAATAAGCGACTTTACTTTCATTTAGGTAAGTGACTTGTAGGGTGTTTTTGGGTACAACTACCCTTGCTTAAAGCGAAGGTAACGTATAACCCGAACCCTTTGTGATCACTAAGCTAATAAGGGACTTTACTTTTGTTATGCTCATGTACCCAGGGACCACTACTAAAACCTAGTAGTACACTATAGGGTACTTTGTTTTTGTTTGTCTCATGCACTAAGTGACTTTAACAAAACCTAGTACCACACTATAGTATACATTACTTTTGTTTTGCTCATGCACGAACTTTAATAAAACCTACTAGTAATATACCTGAACTACTAATAAAACATGCTATAATGTTTTTTAATAAAAATAAAAATAAATAAAATGTAATTTAAGTAGAGTACATGGTGGTACATGGGTTGTATTAAATCCTAAGGTA
>ML778402.1:150716-169762 GCA_009831015.1 Picea engelmannii
TGGGCCAATCTTTCACTCACGTCTGTGAGATCTGAAAGAATGCCTGCCCTCAATATATAACATCAATAATAATCATCTGGGCCAATCTTTCACTCACATCTGTGAGGTCTGAAAGAATGTCTGCCCTCAACATAGAATATCAATAATAGGCTATCTGCCCCATTCTTCTCAAACAAGGAAGAAGGATTGTTTCTGATTTATGAACCTGGACCATTTCCCACCCTGGGCCATTCTTCCGACACTAAACAAGGTGTAACTTGGAGAGAATGAGTCTACCCTCGAGAAATGCTTGGACCATTCCTTACCCTGGGCCATTCTTTCGACACTAAACAAAGTGTAACCTGGAGGGAATGAGTCTTCCTTAAGGAATGACTGTCCTGGACTATTCCCCACCCTGGGCCATTCTTCCAGCACTAAACAAAGTGTAACCTGGAGAGAATGAGTCTTCCCTTGAGGAATAACTGTCCCTGATTGCTGAGCCTGGACTACTCCCCACCCCGGGCCATTCCTCCGACACCAAACAAGGTGTATCCTGGAGAGAATGAGTCTGCCCTCGAGGAGTAACTGTCTGGACCATTCCCCACCCTGGGCCATTCCTCCGATACTAAACAAAGTGTATCCTGGAAAGAATGAGTCTGCCCTCAAGGAATGTCTGTCCTGCATCAACCTCCAAAACGAATGATTCTTTTAAACTGCTCACAACTGTGAACTTCAAAAGAATGAATGCCCGGCGAGGCAGACCATTCTACTTGACCACTACACAGAGTGACTGCCAAGAAGAATGACTGTCCTAGACCACTCCCCATAATGAGAAGTCGTTGTATATGATCAACAATCAGTCTGCCTCCCATGTTAAATACAATGGGAAGCCACTGTCCATCAGAAATATCAATCCACTTTCCGAACAGGAAAGCATCTGTCCAATCTGGACTATTACAAAGATAAATGCTCCCTCCTAACTAGAGAGTTATTTCAATCACAAAAATAAATGTTTGCGTACCTTCTTCTAGCTTGGAGAGTCTTCCCTTCCAGCTAAGAGAGTTATTTCCACGAGCTCTAGCTTGAGTATGCATGTTCTTTCATCTTGAATACAGGCTTCACCAAAATGTATGCTTATTTGCTCATCTGTGGAGATATGTATTGGAGAAATCATTTTCTCCCTTCTGGTCTTTATCATGGATAATGTAATGCTTGTACTATAGTCTGGAATACTGCAAAGGCTTCTTGTAGATGTGAACAATAGAGTATATCATAGTTGGAGAACTGGAACATATCCATGTGGTACTTCTTCTGTCATCAGGAGATCTGATCTTCTGAGTAGTCATCTTGATGTTATAGGAAATCTTCACCACGCTTCTGCTGTGCACTGGAGGTTCTCCACCAAGTTGTCTTCTTCTTATCTGCATACATGAGTATCTTTCTGGTATGCCTCAAAGTCTTGAGATTTCTCTGCATGCGCTCTTTACTCAATTTCTTCTGGAGAACATTCTTTGCATTCATCTGATGAAGAATTTTGACTCATGGATGTTGCGGATAATATAATGACTTATATAGAGATAAGTCTGGTGTACCGAAACAATCAATATTCATAGTCTCCTCCCTCCATCTGAGAGAATCTCTGGTTCTGGATCTCGCAATGCTTTCATTCATAAGTCTTCCGTACACTATTCTTCATCACAACTTTCAATTCTTCTACTTGATTGCTTTTAGTGAATTCATATCAGGCTGGTAATCTTGTGATTCTTTGATACAATCACTAGTTGTTCCGGTTCTCCTTTCTGTCTTGGAATCCTTATGTTTTCCTTTTACTTTTAGGTCCATGGAGTTTCTTATAGATTCCATGCCCTAGAGATTCCACTTCTTACCTTCATCATCGGTTCACGGATCTGGATGGACAACTAGGAATACTTTAAGGCTTCTCTTCGAAAAGGTCTTCTTCTGCGGTTGAGTTGAACATGTACTGTCTTTTCATGGCTGCTACCATGGGTATATGTATTTCATCATCTTCAATGGATCATAGGATTAGCTCCCTCCTAATCCTTGCTTCATGTATAGGTGCATATAATCTTCTCCCTTTGTCTGACTGAGTCCATGCTTCCATCTCCGTCCTTATTGTCTTCTACCATATATAATAGAGTCCACGTTTCCATCTGCATCCTTATTGTCTTCTGCAATATGTAATTGGCTTTCTTTGTCTAACAGAGTCCTCTCTTTTGTCTTAGTTGTCGTCATAAGTCTTTCTCCAATTTCTCTTGATGTCTGACTTCTAAGCCTCTTCAAGATTGATTCGTCTTATCTTGCAGTAGCTTCCACATGATTTGTATTTTATCCTTTCATGCGTATTATCTAATGATATTCATTCTTATCTTGTTGTTCTTCCATACGTATAGTTCTTCTTGGAACACATTATCTTCCAAGAGATAGATATACAAGATATGTACAAAGACAATGCAAACAAGATATGTACAAGAAAATAAGAAGAGTGTTGTTATCTTTTAGTAGAAGAAATCTCTTCCATCCTGCTTAGTCTTCTTTGTCGGTTCCTTTTCTTCGGCAATCAATGCTTCGTGTTTCTTCTTTATTTTATTTAGCTCGGGACACTGATTTCTGTAGTGACCGTACTTCTGATAGTTGAAGCATTGTATTTCTGAGATGTCTTTCTCTTGATTAGGCTTCCTCCTTGAACCAAACTTCTTTTTATTTCTGAAGTTCTTGAATCTTGTTGTGAAGGCTTGATCATCGTACTTATTTTGAGGTTTCTCTTTTGCATTGATCCTTGATTCTTCTTGAGCACAACAAGTCAAAAGTTCTTCAAATGTCGGGTACTCCTTCCTTGTGTTCATGCTTGTGGCAAATGCATCCCATGTCTTGGGAAGACCATTGAGTACTATGTTCACCAATTCCTTTTCTAAAGTGATCTCTTCAATAACTTGTAGTTGATCTCTTAACTGGGAGATCCTTACAAAGTATGATGTTATGCTGTCATCTTCATTCATCTTCATGTTACGGAGCTCATTCTTCAGACTCATAACTTGTCCAATGTTTCTAACAGAGAAGAGATTAGTTAGGGCATCATACATCTTCTTCGATGAGTCAATATGGGAGATGTAGGGTATCAAGTGGTCTTTTATGGAATCCACTATGATACTCATGGCATTGATGTCAACGTCTTTGAACTTCTCCATAGTTGCAACGTTTTGCGGTTGCTTCTCTTCTCCTTCTGTAAACTCTGGCTTCACGATCTTTCCTTTCACAATGTCCAACACTTTATTCTTAGCAAGGATGAGGTCAATCCTTGTGTTCCATGCTCTAAAGTTAGAAGCTCCATCTAACTTGTTCTCAGACTTCATAGAGTTCATCATGGCTTGCCTGACTTGGTTAAACCCTAGATTTGACCAGAAATCCAAACTTCACGTCTTGGCCTTCTGAGAGTACCAGAAGATGCGCTGGGCTAGGGCGCACTGATCTATCCAGAGATTAGGTCAATCTCGTCACTTAAGGTGCCCCAACAAGAGGTTTAGGGTTTCTACAACTGCTTCTGCTGGTAACCCTAGCTTCAGTGCTTTTGGAAGCTGCTCCTGCTAGTAACCCTAGTGACAGTTCCTCAACGAGCTCAATATCTAGCAGCTATGTTTCCTTCCAGCATTTTAGGCTGACTGAAGGGGTGTGGGCCCATAACATATTAGAATATAGAATATGGTGTGCTCATTTTACCATTGATGATACCCTCGTCACCCAACCACAGGCCGAAGCCTCCCTCTGAGCACCTTAACCTTGACTTGAGAATTCCTCCAGAAGCAAACCCTAGGCTAGATAGCCAAACAAAGAGCAGCACATCTCTCCCCAAGGATAGCACAACACAAAAGACTGATCAGATAGTCCCAAACCCTAGCCAAGAGATATCCAAGCCAATACTGAAACTAGCTGTTGCTGCAGCTGCAGCTGAAACCCTCCTCCAAACCTGCGCACCAACTGCAACTGCAGTGCGCACCAACTGGGAAAACTGCAGTCCTGAGATGTGACAAATGAGAATTGGTGCCTTGTATTTATACTGGTTCTACCAGATTTGCTGGGGCCGACTTCTCTTTCTGGATAGTGTCTGTTTAGTATATTATTATTATTTCTGGCCGACTTCTTCTCTTGGAGGATAATAGCCTAATATAAATTATCTTCTTGAGCCGAAAAGGCTTCTAGGGTTATTATCCAATTCATTAGGGTTTCTCTTGCTTCCCAGAGTCTTCTATTCTCGCCAGGTTCACACGTGGGGGTAAATACCTCCCGCAACTACCATAATATTAACAAAAAATTCCCTCAAATATAGGGTATCCAAATTGACCAAAAATAATATTTTCAACAATCACCATCTTGCAATCTTGATCTTGGACATATGTAGGATTCTTCACTTGAATCTAGGGGCTTATTGACCACACCTTCATGGATTCTTGTGGGATTCTTCAAAGCATCTTCCTGTGAGGGCCATGCTTAAAGATACACCACAAGGGGACCACTTTGGAAATTCCTTTTAGTAAACCCATATGCTTCTTCATGTTGATCACCAATGACTAACTTTGACATCAATGACATCACCATTCAAAAATATCCCCCTTTGTCATTGATGGAAACAATCATGATCCTCCTTTCATCATGCTCTTGATCTTTCTTCCCCCTTTTTACATCAATGGAAAAGGGTAACTCTTCTCTTTGGGGATTCTCCCCCTGAACTCATGGCGCTCAATAGTATTTCATCGTCCTTTTCTGTCTTCTTATCCTTTCCTTCCTTGTTATAGTCCTTGGAGCTCTTTTGTGTGACTTCAATCCTCTTTATCTCCTCTTTGTCTAGGATGTATATTTTGTTTGGTCTTCTTGTTGTTGTTGCAACCAATATTCTTGAGTCTTCTTCTTTGATTTCACATCTTCGGGAATCAAACTTAAAATTGTATCCCTGATCACATATTTTATTGACACTAAGAATATTATGCTTCAAATATTAAACCAATAAGACATTTGTTTCTTTTACATTTTCACTTCCAAGGCTCACTGCACCTTTTCCAATTATTTTGGCAGAGGATTCATTTCCAAATGCAACACTACCACTTTTTCCTTTCTTTAAGCTGATGAATTTATTTTAGTCCTTGGTCCTGTGTGTTGAGCACCCACTATCTATGTACCATTCATCTTCTTTATTTTCAACAAGCAGTGCTAATCGACAATCTTCCTTCTTTGGATTCTCTTTCCTTTCCCATACTATAGTTGGTTTTATGATAGGAGCATCTTCTTTCATATTTTTGCAATCTTGTGCTTTGTGACCAAGATTATTGCATTTGTAGCATACAATGTTTTGATCCATCAATGGATCAAATGGACTGTAATTTCTGTTGACAAATCCATGAGTATTTCCAAATCTACTATTTACATGATTGTCCTTTCGATATCCAAAATCATTTATGTTTCTCGTATAGTTGTTTCTTGCATTGATTTTACAGTGAATTCCTTTGTGTCCAATTTTTTTTTTTTGTTAATTTGTGTAGGACCTGTTGGCTACGCGATTAACCTGTGGCTTGAGAAACCGCAACTCAGGGGCATCTAAGCCGTCAAAATCACCCAGGGATCGCACCCGGCCTGAGCCACACCAACCCTCAACATGGTTGGATTTTTTGTCCCCGCAGATTTCGAACCGATGACTTTAACATCACAGAGTGGCTTAACAACACACTCCGTCACCGAATGTCCTACACCTCGGGGACTTGTGTCCAAAGTTTTTGCAAGCATAACAATGATCGAGAAAAATATGCTCATACCTTGTAGAAAAGGACCTTCTTGGTGTCTCACCCCTTCGGAATTTTGATCATCTATTCCAGCTAGAGGTGCCATGTTCCTGCTATTCTTCAACTCCCTCTTGTTTATTTATACCACTTCTTAGGGAATTTGCAGAGTTTCTAGAATTTCCTTCATCTTCCCTGTCTGTTTTACATGTGTCTGTTGTCATATCCAAGTCCTGTCTTATCGGTAGGTGATCTATGTTTGCTAATAATTTCATCTAACTTTTCAGTACTTCTTTCAATTTTTTTGTAGTAATTCAACTTTTCAGTTGTCAACATCAACTCTTTTCTTATGTGATCCAATTATGTTTTTAATTTCTCACAATCTTCAATATTCTTGTCTTTATCTAACTGCTCCTTCAAGCTTTCAATTGTCTTTTCAAGCTCATGATTCTCTTCTTCACAAATTTTCAATTAATTTTTTAACTCTCTATTTTTGTTTCTGAGCTTGATATTTTGTTCTTCGTCATGCTTCAATTTTTCAATATTTTCTTCATCTTCCTCTTCACTTTTTGTGATGTCTTTGCTTCCCCAGAAAGATTCTTTTTTTTGTTTCTTCCGTCTCTACATCAAACTCTTCTTCAGAATTGATTTCATCTATTTCCGAATTTTTGTGGTCATCATTCTGAGTTTCTTGAGTTATGAAGAGAACTACCCTTACTTCCCTTTCTTCTCCATCAATTTCATTTGAAGAACTATTGTCCTCCTTGGAGTAAAGTCTCTTTTTCTTGTGGATGCTTTTCTTTTCTTCAAAACGACATTTCTTAGCACAGTGTCTTATTCTACCACAATTTAAGCATTTAAAAGGTAACTTATCTTTGTATTTTTAGGTTCCCCTCTTGAGCCTCCTTACAGAATATGCTTCTTCTTCATTTGATTCAATGCTTGGTCTTTCTTCTACCCTGTTTTCTTTGTTCCTTGTTTTCTTTGTGGATTTAAAAGCTACTTCTCTGTTTGGATGTCCATTTTCTGTATCTATTCTCATTTCATATGTTGTGAGGGTATCATGTAGTTCATCCATTGTCATTTTGGTCAAATCCCTAGTTTATTCAATGGCCAAGACCTTGGCATCATATCTCAAAGGAAGTAATATCAACACTTTCTGTACAACCAAGGATTCTTTGACTTCTTATCCTAATCCTCTAATGGCATTGACAACTTCATCTACTCTGAGTAAATAGGTTGGAGTATCTTCTTTTTCCTTCATTTTTAGATTTTCAAACTGTTTTCTGTGTCATTGAAGCTTGACCTGCTTGAATTTTAGATCGCCTTCATAAATATTTTGAAGTTTATCCCAAACCTCTTTAGCTTTGTTGCAACCCATCATCTTGCTAGAAACAATTGGTGTCAATCCAATTATGATGCCTAGCCTTTGAATTACAACTCATTAATTTCTTCTCATCTGGATCAGTTGGAGTGTTTTTCTGAACTTTATAACCATTGACAATTGAGAGCCATATATCGACTCCTAAGGTTGTCAAGTAAGTTTCCATTATGTTTCTTTGGTGTGCATAATTGTTTCCATCAAATGGTGGAATCCCATTTGGAATGTGGCCTTCCATTTTTTCTCACGTTCTTCCTTCCAGTGATTAGACTTTTCTAAAGGTAACCTGCTCTGATATCGATTGTTGATACTGAGAGGGGGGGCGAATCAATATCAATTATGATTTATCACCCTTTAAAAAATTTAACTTTTCAATCAAATAAATGCATCACAATATATACAATAAAGAGAAAAAGAACAAATACACAACGCACAACATATTTAACATGGAAATAAACCACATACTACTTTTCTTATATAATAAAAAGATTACATTCACAGGAAGCTACAATATCTAAGATTATCCAGCTCCAACTAGAAGGAGGCACCAACCCCCTAATTTACAAGCACCAACCTCAAGGAAGCTACAACTCCCTAGATTCTCCAGTTCCAACTGGAAGGAGGCTCCAACCCCCTTTCCTTGCCCCTTCCTTCCACCCTCAAATATGTATATAAAAGAATCAACCTGTCATAGTCACTACCACTGCCATTGTCACTATCATTGATACATCATCATCAAACTACATCCATAAAGAGATCATAGGTCCACATGGGTCCACATATAAAACCGAACAACCACATAAAAACATGTGCCAATCATGTGGCAAAATATCCAAAATATGAGCCTTACAAATTGGGTCTACAAAGAGATCCTAGGTCCACATATAAACCCCAACAACCTCACGAAAACATCACAACTTCATAGCATATCATACGACAACATCACAACCTTATAACATACCTTGAGAATAAGAAAGGCCTTAAGAGAATCCATTAGACTTCTATTGCACACTAGAAGACACCCCAAACACCTTGCGCGCACCTCAAACTTGATCTCTTGTTTGTTGCACTAAAAATGCGAAATTCTATGTTGTATTTATAGTATTTTTGTCCCCAAAAATTAGCCGAGTCGACCTCAATTTTCTGGTTGGGTTGTTGAACGGAAAAACTCACATCTCCTCATTCCTAGGGAGTTAGAGAGACTTCCATATACTGTTGGAAAGGTCACAGAATAATATTTCCAACCATGTAACTTGTGCTTCCATTTGAGTTATTTATGTAGGGTAAAAATTCCCTCAAATATAGGGTATCCAAATTGACCAAACATAATACTTTCAATAATCCCATCTTGCAATATTGATCTTGGACATATGTAGGCTTCTTCACTTGACTGTAGGGGATTCTTGACCACACCTCCATGGATTCTTGTGGGTTTCTTAAAATTATCTTCTCGTGAGGGCCATGCTTAAAGCTACGCCATAAGGGGACCATTTTGGAGACTCCTTCAAGTGAACCAATAGGCTTCTTCATGTTGATCATCAATGAATGACTTTGACATCAATGACAACACCATTCAACATAAATCCCGGGACAAGAGATTCGACCTTTCCAAGCAATAACTATATGCTATTTTATTGAATGCACGAGTCTAAAATGTGCATGGACTTGGCTTGCCACCATCAAATCACATTTAAAGTGATTTTCCTTATCACTTGCCAAGGCATAGTAAAAGATATTCCCAATCCTAGAAGTGTACCTTACATGTTTTTCATAGAAGAAAATTAATAACTAATAGTCAAAGTAACTTATATAAGCTACTCATAAGCTTAAAATTTTCCCTATACAACATTGGAAAAGTCACTCTTTATAAATTAGACAAACGCATTGAGGGATTTTGTATAGGACATAAAAAACTAAAAATCTTTAAAAGTTAACTTGATTGATAAATACTCTTGTATAAAAGTTCACAAAGATCTCGAACCTCATTAAACAAGGGCTATATGGAAGCACAGTCCCTGCCGAGGTAGTTGTGAAATATATGTTGAACAATGTGACTTAACATAGGCAATGAACAATCTTTTCCAAAAGATAATTCATATAATAAAGAAGAATAGTATTATTGTTTATGCAAAGAAGACAATGATAAGAATGGAGAATAAACAAGTAGCAACATTTAGTGTTCAGTGTGGAATAAAACTTGGTAAATAAGTCAAATGTTCAATGGGGGCAGTAGCATATGTGCGAAGCAATGCAAAGTGTTTGTAGTGAAACGATTTAGCATGAAACTTTGTTCAATGTGGGGTAAAAGCTAGCAAACAAGTAGAGTGTTCAATGGGGAGGTTAGCATATGTGGGAAACAATGCAAACAAATGAAATGTTCAATGGGGACATTAGCATATGCGTGAAGCAATGCAAAGTATTTGGAGGCTAAGATGAGCAGGAACCAACACAAAGTATCTACAACTTAGAATTGTGGGAAGAAAAGTGGGTAGATTTGTTGGTAGAAGAGATAAATGTTAGTGCAACAAACATTAAGAAAAAAGTCTTAACTTTTTATATATCTCAATGCTTATACATATATACATATATTAAAAAATAAGTATATGAAGTGAACAAAATGATTCTATGCATATTCTCAACTTAAAATATATTGTGAAAGATATATATCTTCGATATAGATACATCTTTGTTATAGATTGTAACAAGTGATTTAATTTACATGATAACAAACTTCTTTATGGGAGGTTCAAGTTGTGTGGGGTGTTTTGCAATGATGATATCTAGGCACTATGCACTCTGCTCTGCACATATATATCATTTGCACCTCCACACTCACATTAGTAAATAAGAAAAATGTTGAACGGGGACACTATCATATGTGGGAAGCAATGTAAAGTTTTTGCAGTGAAAACATTTTGCATCAAACTTTGTAAAATTAAGCAATGAGGTGAAATATTCAATATGCTATAAAACTCAGTAAATTAATAAGTGAGATGTTAAACATGGAGGTTGGCATTTGCAAGAAGCAATGTAAATAAGGGAAATGTTCAATGGGGAGGTTAGCATATGCAGGAAAAAATGTAAAGTGTTTGGATATTAGATCGCCATGAACCAATGCAAAGTATCTGCACATTAGAATTGCGGAAAGCAAGGCATATCCCCTGCATGTCCGCACGAGCATATCCCCCGCACAACTAATACTTACTCTAATTTGAAGCCTTGTGTAGATAATTGATATCACTCATCCTCCCACACTCCTGCACTTTTAATAGTTCACAAAATGCTTTTATGCATATGCTTAACTAAAAAAATATTGTTAAACATATATATCTACCATATAGATATTTGTTGGGGACAAAGTTAATAAATGAAGTGTTAAACGCAGAGGTTGGAATATGCAATAAGCAATGTAAATAAGTGAAATTTTCAATTGGGCAATTAGCATTTGTGGGAAACAATGTAAAGTGTTTGGATATTAGGATTGGCAAGAACCAATGCAAAGTATCTGCACATTAGAATTGCAGAAAGCAAGGCATATCCCATCCACATTTGCATAGGCATATGCCCTGCACAACCAAGACTTAGTCTAATTTGAAGCCTTGTGTGGATAATTGATATCACTCATCCTCCCGCACTTTGCAACTCCTATAACATCCTCATTATAATCCCTAGTTTATTTAATGCATAATGTAGATAGGAATATGGTGGTGGCCAAGCGATGTAATATGCGAAATGTATTTTATGTTTTTAATAAATATAATGTAATACCAACTGTTGGGAATGGACATAGATGAGGTATGATTAATCCATAAGAGAGGGGGAATTCCTAGAGAGAGCCCAAGAGGAGTCCAAAGGGGAATAATTTATGGGTATTAACTCAAACCCACATTTCTGAAATTTATTATAATTTGGAGGAAAACTTCTAATTTCTAGTTGAGTGTATGAGAGCCGAATCATTGGATACCTATCATAGGGTGGGTGTGAGATTCACATCCATGGTTATTGGAAATCATGGGGAAGAATCAATCAACATTGGGCAGAGTGAGCAGTCAATGGTCTTGGAAAAAGAGAGGAAATTTGTATGGGTAGTAGCAGTCAGTTTTGGACATTCAGTTTTTTGACATGAACAATAAGAGAGAACAAAGAAGAAGATCTTGGGAGATGAAACAACAAGGCTGGGTGAATTTTGGAGCATATTGGAGTGCTTTTGGAGCTGGAAATTGAAGATCTAGGTTGTCATGCATGAAGAGTCAACTCTAGGGTGAGTTTCACTGTATCAACAAGTGTTTGTCGATGTATTTTGCTGGTGTTTTTCCTAACAGTGAGTTCCTTTGAGTTCCCAACCAAGAGATTCCTAGCTACCTGTTCCAAATGTAAGTTTTAAATCTGTGAAGTAAAGTAATGCATACAGATTCTTAAGCAAAACATAAATTAATCAATGCTTCATACACATAGTACACATAGATTTACGCTGGAAACCCTTAACTAGGATAAAACCAACCTTCCTCAGTGCCACACCTTTCAACTCTTCATTGTATTAATTTCCCCATTCACAGTACAATATACACAATATTTTAGGTATTATGTAGCTACCAAAACCCTAATCCCTTAATCCAGGATTAATTTAGAAAACCGCTAAAAATAACAAAAATCGCTAAAATAGCAAAAACCAACT
The DNA here is from genome assembly GCA_009831015.1 of Picea engelmannii. Lineage (NCBI taxonomy): Eukaryota > Viridiplantae > Streptophyta > Pinopsida > Pinales > Pinaceae > Picea > Picea engelmannii. The sequence goes on from ML778402.1 coordinate 162,535, forward strand.
AGGATTAATTTAGAGCCGAACGTTGCGCGTAACCGGGGGGGGGGGAACTTGGCCCCCCTTGGGATCCCCCAGGAAAGCGCCCGATGCACATGACACAAAGAGCGAAGAAAGTTGGGATCGTCAGATGCAATTGTTGAATCTAACACGCTCACACACACACATGCAAATAATATAACACATACCCAACATTCTTTGACTTGTTGTTTTCTTTGCATACATGGCTTCACAGGATTACACAATCAACAATCCAGGGAAACAATGCTCATTGTTACTCTACACCAGGAGACCTTGCTATTTTTGGGCAGTTTTTTGATATTTTTAGTGGTTTATTAAAAATAATCCCAGTTTTAGGGATTAGGGTTTTGGTATCTATAGAATACCTAAAAACATTGTATATATTTTATAGTGAATGGTGAAATTTGATATAATGAATATAAGAAAAGTTTTCTCGGTTGAGGGTTTCCGGTATAAAATCTCTATGTACTCTGTGTATGAGCCATTGCTTAAATTATCTTTTTCTTAAGAATTTATATGCATTGCTTTACTTCACAGGTTTAAAAATTACATGTGGTATCAGAGCTCATTTTTGGCTTCAGAGGGATGCCTTTGTTGTTGAGGGTTTGGCTCGATCTTGATAGATCAAGTTTATCTTGGGTCTGTGATAAACCTAGGTTTAGTGAGAGCTTTTTCAGTGGAGATTCAAGTATAGAAAGAGGAATGGCGAGCTCATCTAGAATTGAGATAGAGAAGTTCAACGATAAAAAATTTGAGCTATGGAAGCTCAATATGGAGGACCTTATTGTAGACAAAGAACAATGGATCGTTGTGGATCCTAGTACACAACCTACTGGTACACCATCTACTAGCACACAGGCTACTGGTACACAACCTACTAGTACACCAACTACTGGTATGTCAAAGGAAGATTGGGAGAAGTTGGACATAAGAGAAAGGAGTACTATTTGACTCTGCCTGGCAGATTCGGTTTTGTTGAATGTCTCGGGAGAATATGAAACCAAGGAACTATGGGATAAGTTGGGGAATTTGTATCAATCAAAGTCCCTGGTAAACAAGCTGTTTCTTCGAAAGAAGTTGTATCATCTTAGGATGGAAGATGGAGATTCTATGACAGAACATCTAAATGCCTTTAATACTCTGGTAAGTCAACTTGGCTCTGTTAATATTACGATTGCAGAAGAAGCTAAGTGTATTACTTTGTTATTTTCTTTGCCAGAATCTTGGGATAATATGGTTGTAGCAATTGGTAGTATCACACAATCTACATTGAAGTATGAGGATGTAGTTTCATCCTTGTTATCTGAAGAGATGAGTTAGAAAAGCATGGATAGTCATAGCACAAATGCTTCATTTGTAAGAGGTCATACCCAAGACAGGAACCCTGGTAAGCCTTCGGGGTGGAGATCTAAATCTACAGGTAGATCTAAGTCTCCAGGAAAATCTTTGAGGAAATGCTGGAAGTGTGGTAAAACAAGGCATTATAAGAAAGATTGCAAGTCTAATAAGGTTTAAAAACCAAAGGGATATGATAGTACCTCTTCCACAGAGGCGAAAATCTCCACTGAAGAAGGAGGTGATGTTTACCTAGCATCTACAAGTACACATGCAGACCGTGATGTATGGTTGATCAAATCAGGTGTGTCATACCATATGGATCCTCAGAGGGAGTGGTTTTCTGAATATGAAAAATATGATGGTGGTGATGTATTCCTAGGAGATGACTCGACAACAAAAATCTTGGGACGTGGAAGGGTTAAGTTGCTGCTAAAATATGGAAGGATTAGAACACTTCCTGGGGTTCAACACATTCCAAAACTAGCCAGAAGCCTAATATCTGTAAGCAAGATGGATGATGCAGGAGTGGATACTGTATTTGGAAAGAACACTTGCAAGATGGTATGAGGGGCAATGGTGTTGATGAGGGGAGTTCGGTGTGGAACTCTGTACAAGTTGTTGGGAAGCACTTATACTAATGGGTGCAACAGTTATGTTGTCCTTGAGCAGACAAATAAAGAAGACAAGACCAATATCGTCCCTGAAAAGAAGACCATGATGTGGCATCAAAGACTGGGGCATATTGGAGAAAAGGGCCTTTGAACACTACACGGTAAAGGCATGGTTGAAGGTATGTCTAATTGCACTCTAGATTTTGATTTCTGTGAACATTGCATATATGGTAAACAAAATTGAGTAAGATTCCCATCTGATGCTACAAGAGCAAAGGGGATCTTAGAGTTGATACACAGTGATGTGTTTGGACCTGTTCCTGTTCCATCCCTAGGTAAATTTGTGTATTATGTTTCATTAATAGATGATCTTTCAAGGAACACATGGATTTATTTTCTTAGAAAGAAATCCGAGGTATTTGATAAATTTAAAGAGTTTAAGGCTCTGGTAGAAAATTAGATAGAGAAGAAAATAAAGGTATTGAGAACAGATAATGGTGGAGAATTATTTGGAAATGAATTCGAAGAATTTTGTAAGAAGTGTGGTATAGTAAGGCAGAAGACTACTCCATACACTCCTCAACAGAATGGAGTTGCAGAAAGGATGAACAAGACACTGATGGAAAACGCAAGGAGCATTCTCAATGGTGCCGGGTTAGGACAAGAATTCTGGGCAGAGGCAGTGGGTACAACATGTTACCTGGTCAATCGATCACCTTCATTAGCATTGGATGATAAAACTCCACACAAGGTATGGTTTGGAAAGAAACCCTCTCTTCAACATCTTAGAGTGTTTGGTTGTGATGCCTATGTACATGTTCCAAAGGAAAATAGGAGTAAGCTAGATAAAAAGGCTGAAAAGTGTATCTTTATTGGTTATAAAGATGGTGTGAAAGGTTATAAGCTTTGGAACCCAGAAACCAGAAAAACTGTTTACAATCGAGATGTTGTTTTCAGAGAGGTAAAAGATGTGTCCAAATAGGAATTCCTACCAATGCAAGACGAACCTGAGAAAACAGAGCTTGAGTTGGATGATGCAAAATCTGAATCATCTGAAGAAGAGGAAGTAGAAGAAGAAGAAGAATAATAAGAAGAAGAACCTCATACCCCAGTATTGAGGAGATCAGTGAGAGATAGAAGGAAACCAGAAAGGTATAGTTCACCTGATTTTTGTTCCAATTTTTCTTTATCTATTACTGATGATGATCCCAAAACTGTCAGGGAAGCAGTGAATTCATAGGATATTAAATTCTGGAAGAAGGCCATGGTTGAAGAAATGGATGCATTGGATAAGAATGATGGATGGGATATAGTTGAGTTGCCAACTGGAAGAAAATATGTTGGTAGTAAATGGATGTTTAAGAAGAAGTTTAATGCACAAGGTAAAGTGGAGAAATAAAAAACTCGGTTAGTAGCAAAAGGTTATTCCCAAGTTGAGGGAATTGACTTTGGTGAATTTTTTTCTCCTGTTGCTAAGTTAACTTCTATTATATTTCTTTTATCTATTGTTGTTGCTTTTGATCTGGAAGTGGAACAGATGGATGTGAAGACAACATTCCTACATGGGGATATGGAAGAATAAATTTACATGAAGCAGCCAGAAGGCTTTGTAGTGAAGGGAAAGAAATAGGTGATTTGTAAGCTAAAGAAGTCATTATATGGTCTGAAGCAATCACCCAGGATGTGGTACCAAAAGTTTGACACATACATCCTTGGATTGGGATTTGTAAGAAGAAGGGATGATCACTGTGTATATTCCAACCAGGTTGGTAATCACTTCATTTATGTAGTGTTGTATGTTGATGACATGTTGTTGGTAGGAAATAACATGGATGTTATCAAGGAGGTGAAATCACAACTATCCTCCAAATTTGACATGAAGGATCTCGGTGCTGCTAACTTCATTCTGGGAATGGACATTAAAAGAGATCGTGCAAATAGGAAACTATGGTTGAATAAGATAAAATATGTTGAGACGATATTGCAGAGGTTTAATATGCATGGAAGTAAACCAGTCAAGGTTCCTATTCCTATAGGTGTAAAGTTATCTGCAGATCAGTGTCCCAAGACACAGGAAGAATAAGAGGACATGTCCCATGTTCCATATGCCAGTGTAGTTGGCAGTTTGATGTATGCAATGGTCTGTACTAGACCAGACATTGCACATGCAGTGGGAGTTTTGAGCAGGTATATGTCAAAACTAGGGAAGGAGCATTGGACAACAATAAAGAGGGTCTTCAGGTATCTTCGTGGCACTACCAGTTATGCGTTGTGCTACCAAGGAAGACCAGGATTGGACAGAGTGGTGGACATACATGGCTTTGTTGATGCAGTCTGGGCTAGAGATCTAGATCACAGAAGATCTACAAGTGGGTATGTGTTTTACCTATTTGGAGGAGCAATCAGTTGGATGAGAAAAAGACAAGCTGTAGTGGCACTCTCAACTACAGAAGCTGAATACATTGCAGCCACTCATGCAAGCAAGGAATCAATATGGTTACAAATATTGTGTTCAGGTATTGGTTTGGTACAACAAGCAGTGAGATTAGATTGTGATAGTTAGAGTGCAATCTTCCTAGCAAAGAACCCAGCTTACCATTCGAAGACAAAGCATATTGATGTACAGTATCACTTTGTGAGAGACATGGTTGAGGAAAAGAAGGTGTTGCTAGAAAAGGTTGACACTTTGAAGAATGCTGCAGATTCATTGACAATGTCTGTGAGCACAAAAAATTTCTCCTAGTGTAGAGTAACAATGGGCATTTCTACCTTGGATTGTTGACTATATAATCCCCTGGACCCCTGGATGCAAAGAAAACAACAAGTGGGAGAATGTTGGGTATGTGTTATATTCTTTGCATGTATGTGTGTGGTCGCGTTAGATATGACAACTATGTCTGAAGATCCCTTGTACTAGTGCCCTGCTTGTTCCATATGCGTCGGGTGATTTCCAAGGGGGGGTAGGTATGCCCCCCCTTGGTTACGTGCAACGTTTGGGGCAGCACCCCGAAATTTTTTTTGGGCGGTTTTTGCTATTTTTAGCGGTTTATTAAAATTAATCCCGGTTTTAGGGATTAGGGTTTTGGTATCTATGGAATACCTAAAAACATTGTATATATTGTATAGTGAATGGTGAAATTCGATATAATGAATATAAGAAAAGTTTTCCCGGTTGAGGGTTTCTGGTATAAAATCTCTGTGTACTCTGTGTATGAGCCATTGATTAAATTCTGTTTTGCTTAAGAATCTATATGCATTGCTTTACTTCACAAGTTTAAAAGTTACAACTGTGACCACTGTAAGTAGCATAAAATTGTGACCATTTTATGTAGATGCAAATCAACACGTCATAATTTCAGCCAACCCAACCCAATTGTGGATGACAAGTGGTTAGCATTCTTTTTTTAGTGGTGAATTTCAAAGATTGAAATTTTGTCTACAAAACAACTTAGAGGCTAGTGTATGGTGTCGAGTGATTCAAGTTTGAGAAATTTTGACCACTTTCATTAAATGGTGTGTAATTATTTTCCACGGTTATTCAATACACAATACTCTATAGTACAAATTGAAGCATATCTATCTTAATAGTTAATCGATAATAAAAAATAGCATGCCAAAGTGTCTTAGAAGAAAAAATTGTGAGGATTGTAGGTCACTGTAAATAAACATATCATAATCGAAAGGAGTAGCTAAAATATTAAAAATTGACAACTTACTGTTTGGTATGGTGTAGGTAAGACAATTACTTGTCAGGCCAAGGATTTGTCACTATGAACGAAAATGACAGAAAGCTTGCTCGGTTAAGAGTGGCATTAGAGGTGAGGGGTGATGGAAAATGTTATTGCCCTTGCTATGATTGCAAAGGCTTAAAAAAAAAAAACTTTTAATAACAACAACTCAAAGACATTGTAGGGAGAAGGGGCACGCCGAAGGGGGTTATGAATATCGTCCCTTGGTAAGAGGATTCAATATTTAATGTATTCTTTGTAATAATCAGTATGTCATGAATTTTAGTAATATTTCTTATTGGGATTTTTATATTTTCTATACACACTAACTTTTTTATGTTGTTTTTAAATATATAGACGATGCCCCCAAAATGTCGACCTCTAGAGAGTTATTTGCCAAGTACTAGCATAAATACTACTTTACAGGGAGATGAACTTTGAGATCAGAATATTGAAGCTGTTGATCAAGTTATTAATGATGATATGGATGGAGATAACACTAGTGATTCAAATAAGGAAGATGAGATGCATAGATTGATCCAAGACACATTTGCTCCAATGGACGAGGACAACCAGGATTATAGTCATGATGTTGATCCTCTACTCGAGAAGTCACGTCAACCTCTTTATGAAGGCTCAACAAAAAATATTTTATCTGTTATATTGTTGTTGGTGAACCTGAAGGTTTTGAATGGTTTATCAAACACATGTCTCACACAGATACTAAGGTATTTAATTTGTTAATTATTTATGCCTACATGTTCACAAATACTTAAAAGGTTCAATTTTTTCCTATATTGCTATTGTTTTCTAATTTGTAAATTAGTATATTGGATGAGATATTGATGATTAATATTGTTTAGAATTTTGTAGATTGTTAGGTGAATTTCTATTACCAACGTTGAATATTTTGCCACACACATATTGAAAAATATCTGTGATTATGAAAGAAATTGGAATGGACTATCAAGCTATTGATGCATGTCCTAATGATCATATCATATATTATGGATAATATGCATTAGAAAATGAATGCCCACAATGTCAAATAAGTAGATATCGAATCGATAAAGCGTCAAAGAAGGTGCCTCGCAAAGTTCTTCGTTATATTCTGATAATTCCACGTTTCCAGCGATTGTTCAGGTGCCAAAGTATAACACAGTTTATGGATTTCCATGCAAAGAACAAAAGTCGAGATGATGTTCTTCGAATGCCTGCAGATGGTTCTGCATTGAACTACATCAAAGAAAACTGGCCAATTTTTAAAGAAGAACCTCATAATGTTAGAATTTCATTGGCAACTGATGGTGTCAATCCATTTGGAGAGCTTTGTTCTACATACTCAGTGTGGCCTGTTTTTATTATAAACAATAACCTTCCTCCTTGGATGTTGATCAAGAGAGAGCACACAATGTTGTCAATGATTGTTCCAGGTATTTAATTATCTTTTATTTGCTTTAAAGTATGACAAAATATTTCATTTCTTTGTTTCGTGCATGGTAATTATTTCTTTTATATATAACGACATCTAGATAA
>ML778402.1:177280-187473 GCA_009831015.1 Picea engelmannii
AGAAGCATCATAGACACTCAATTTATAAGGATGAAATGTATAGAACAAGAGGAATGATGGAATTGATGCACTCAAACATCTACAAGTGAATTCAAGTGTTGTCACATAGAGGAGGAAAGTATTTTATCACATTTATAGATGATGTTTCAAGAAAGACATTTGTTTACTTTTTGGAATATACTTCCCCATATTATTTGTAGTGAAACAAGGTAGTGGAGAGAAAAAAATGGCTTGTGGTGGGTAATGCAAGGTGTATGCTTAAAAGTTTCATACTAACAAATACAATCTAGATAAAAGCATGGAAACCACAACCTATGCCTAAAGTAGGTTACCTACCAAAGAATTGCAGAAGTCATTGTTTGGAGCATGGCATCGAAGGAAGCCAAATGGTTAGAATTTGAGCACTTTTGGTTTTCCATTATATGCATACATCATAGATAGAGGTGAAAAAAAATGGATGATAGGAGCACAAAATGTATCATGGTTGGTTGTGGTTCAAATGCAACTATTTATAGATTGTTGAGAATCAAACTTGGGCACGTGTTCCTCTACCAATAGGTAAGAAAGAAACTAGTACAAAGTGGGTTTTCAAAAAAAACAAGTYGAGTGATGCAGTTGAGAAATATAAAGCTCAATTGATGGTGAAAGTGTACACACAAATTTAGGGCATGGACAACCCAAAGAATTTTATACCAATAGTGAAGATGGCATCCATTATAGAAATCTCAACAATTGCAATAATGATGCATATGCATATCCATCAACATGATGTTGAGACAACATTCATTAATAGTATGTTGTAGGAAGATATATGTATGGAAAAACTTGAGGGTTATGTACAACAAGGCAACACACATATGGTGTGCATGTTGCAAAAGTAATTGCATAGACTTAAGAAATCCTATAGGGCATGATATTGACACATTGATGCACATTTAATGAATGAGGGTTTCCAACATTATACTACATATCTAAATATTTATATCAAGCATAATGTCAAGTCTTTTATCATTTTGGCATTCTCCATAGATTATGCATTTGTATGAGCAAGGAGTTACCTTTGTTAAATTCTTTCAAATCAAAACTGTTGTAGAATTTGACATGTTGGATCATGGAGAGATCCATTAATCCTACTTAGTTATTCAATTAGTAAGATATTTGAGCAATAGAAAGTTTCATTTGAGTCAAAGGAGATACATTGAATATATCCTTTCGAAATTAAGGATGAGTGATTTCTAAAATGTGAAGACTCAAATGGAAATTGCTCAAAAATTGTCACAAGATATGGGTCCAAGTACTCAAGTTGATGAGGAAGCTGTGATAAATATTCCTTATTGGAGTGTGGTAGGCATCCTTATGTATGAAATAGTATGCATGAAACTTCATATTTATTTTGCAATTACAAATGTAAGTGATTTATCAAGTAATCTTGGGTTAAAACATTGGGATTTTCACATTTCTCAAAGGAACATGGGCATCAACATCTGTGAGAGAATGTTAGATGCAATGCAATTGTTTGGATATTGTGATACAGATTGGGAAGAAGATGTTGTTGAGTTCAAATCAACATCTAGATATTGCTTCAAGTAGGCTGGTGGAATTGTCTCATGGAGAAGAAGTAACCCACCATTTCCTTATCAAGTGCTAAAGCAGAACATGTAGTATCAAATCATGCAAGCAAGGAATTGATGTGGCTAAGAAAATTACAAAAATATGTTAGGTTAGAGCAACCGAATCCTACAATTTTAAGATATGATCACCAAAGTTTCATTGAAATGGCTAAGAATACTAGGTTTCATGCAAGAATAAAGAGCATTTAAGTGCAGTAACATTATGTTTGTGAGCAATGGGGGAAACATAAATTTTAGCTTGAGTTTTTTGAAACAAGATAGTTGATCACTAACGTAATGACAAAGGTACATATTGAGATGGATTGAGAAGTCTTGTAGAGTATGAGGATAGACATTCATAGCTTTAATAATCCTTGAGATGTTTCAATTTTGAGGAAAATCCCTTAATTCTAGATCATCCCACATTGTTAATGACAAGTTAATCACCTCATACTTTCAATATTTATGCAAGTTTTGCCACAAAAGATCCAATAAACATATGGCATTTTGGAGATTGGTTAGGGATCATTAATTTCAACAACTTCTATTAAATATCAACACAAGCCTTAGCACTAATTTCTAGTGATCAAATTTGAAGATTCCATTTCCCTTCAAGACCCCATCAACACTTCATAGAATGGAATTCAATTATTTCCCTATCAATTTGGAAGCAAGGATCATTTCACATCTTTGCAAACAAGGGTAATCATTCTAACAACCTGTTAGTATTCAATTCTTAGGAGTCAATATTCAAAACTCAAGAGGAAAAGTCATTTGAATTTCAAAGTGGTATAATGCATTATTTATTCACGAACTTGGTAGTTGGTGGGTGGTACTAATAGTGTTATCTCCCCATCAAATCAATTTACTCTACCATTGGTACACTTGTAAGCATTAATCCCGATGTTGAATCTCATAATCGTAATAGCGGGCATTAAACTAATTGTAAAACTTGCTCAAGATGGTTGATAGCCAACTATTAATACAAAGATTTTGTATCTCACATTTGCTAATGCTTTATCAAAATACTTTAGTGAAAGACTTGTCTCTAGTTAATTAGAATTGAAAAATTTACTCATGATTTTCATCCATGTTATATGATTTTCAATCTACATAATTGATGCATTCAAAAATCATCTAACAATAAACTATTGTTTTATGGTAAAGGTCGCCTCATACACTAAATACACTTATACATAAAATGTCATCAAATAACTCATCTTGCTTCAAAATTTGATCGATGTGTTTAGTGATGAGGAACAATGCCAATAAGCATAGATGAGACATGAGACAATACTTGGATGCTCAAGATTAATATTTCTATCACATCACCTTTCCATATACCAATCCCACAACACTTACCATCAAGCTTCTCGGAGCTAAAATCGCTCAATCCTTGGATGGAAACTTGCAAGCCCCTTGTGTTATATGACATCACTTTGCTAAACATGTCGTAATGTCAATGACATATGCTTGAATGCACTATGTGAATTCCCTTTTGTAATATCCTAGTTTTGACCCCTTAATTGTAATATAATAAATCATGTATTATTTTTTAATATAGTTTATGAAACAAGAATCAAGACATGTGGTCTGAGATATAACGATCCCATGTTGTAAATATGTGAGATGCATTGTGAATATTCCAAGTGTGGAGCTGAAGGCCAAGTCCATACTAGTGAATGCATAAGAGTCCAAGTGGTGGGCTAACTTTACAATGTGGTGGGTATATTTCTTATAAGAAGTTCATGGTTTTGTAAAAAGGGAAACACACAATAATATAAATCCACCCTAACTATTTATTGAGGGAGAAACAAGGGGACTATGAAACCACAATAGGGGAAGAGGAAAGGGGATTTTTGGTTGATTTAGCCTTATCATTGTCCTTGGGGTACTATCTTTTCTTGCATATGTATCCTTACACCGTTCCCATCAATCTTTGACTTTTGGGTTGGTCTAAGTAAAAGTCTCATATGTGTCATATCCTGAGGAAGAGAGAGGGGTCTCATGCAAGAAAATGTTTTGCATTTTCTTTCCCATTTATCATTTCTTATATTATCATTTATTCAATCATTTTTGGGCGTGCAGAGGATACAAAGCTCCCATTATATGGGAATGTTTCTCCATAATTTTCATTGTTGTTTTGATCGTTGTTATCATTGTAAATGGTATAAATTTCCCATGTTTTAGTGGTTGGTAAGAGCCGATAGAAGTTGGGGAAACTTGTTTTTGAAAATGTGGATGAAAAAAGGATGGTTGGAGAGAAACCATCTTTAGAATTTCCACAATAGTTGAGACAATCCTTTAGACCTACAACCCAATTATTGTTCCTCATTGATTGTTCAAGTTTCACCACTAAAGTGTACGGAGGTATACATACCCTACTCCCCTTTGGATTTGAATGTGTGACCTCTTAGGAAGAAACACATGTTCTTAACCGTGTGCTTCCATATAAGGCATGAGAAACACAAGTTTCAGGTTTTGAAATCTCATGTAAAAGTGATGAACACTAATGAAATTTTACAGGGAAATTGTCTCTTATGGAGAAATTTTCCCACCATCAAATATAGTGAAAATGTATTTCATCAATATTCTTAATATTGATGATAAAGTGAAAAATAATATTGGAGTTATCAAAACTGTCAAATTTGACAAATTATTTAAGTTTGAAATTCCAACCATGTGGTGAGCCAACAACCCATCGCATATGGTACTCCACATCAATGCTTTTGGTTTTTATGTGCATGAGTAAAAGTTGGCCCTATTTTCCATGTGAGCTTCAATTCTTTGGCACTACATGGCAATTCATTTCTGATGCTACTGCCCTAATTTTTGGAGCCAGATAGTCAATGGCTATCTGAAAGCTGTAAAGTCACACATTCTGTGACAGATTGTCACATCTTAAAACATCATGTTGGATCAATCTATTTAGATACCCCCCATATATCCCTCCCCTCCAACATTATTTCCAACTCGAACCTTTCCTCCATTCCCCACTAGCCACTAAAGGTGCTTTCCAAATATGTGAAATTCTAGGATCATGGATTTCCAAACTATTGATCCCCACTCGAACTCTTTGATAGGTCTCAAATCCAGTTCTCCACTGAGCGTCGGGGGATATGCAACTATATGCAAATTTATGCAACTTATATGCACATATATGCAACTTTATGCAACTTATAATATGCAACTATATGCAACTTATAATATTTAACTATATGCAAATATGAAACTATATGCAACTATGCAACTATATGCAACTATGTAACATGCAACTTATGAAACTTAAGCAACTTTGTGGAACTTATGCAACTTTACGCAACTTTATGCAACATGCAACTTATGAAACTATGCAACTATATGAAACTATATGCAACTATATTGCAACAATTTCGTATGCCACTATATGCAAATATGCAACTATATGCAACTATGAAACTATATGCAACTATGCAACATGCAACTTATGCAACTTAAGAAACTTTATGGAACTTATGCAACTTTACGCAACTTTATGCAACATGCAACTTTATGCAACAATGCAACTATGAAACTATATGCAACTTATGCAACTATGCAACTATGCAACTATATGCAACTTACGCAACTATATGCAACTATATGATGGATAAGTGTGGCAATTTCAAGTTTATGCAACTAAATGCAACTATATGCAACTGTGTTGGTACCAAAAACGCATATTGGCACGATAACTTATATTCTTGTTTTAACGAGTGTAGGTACCACCAAATAGATATATGTCGGATATATCTTCCTCGAGTGGTGATCTAGATATACTAAGAGAGGTTGAAAGTGAGATGTGTTGTACTAGATCTACCGGTTCTAGATCAACTAGGTTGGAAAAGGTAAGGAAAAGATTTCGTACCCGCATGCAATTTTTTATTTCCAACGGAGGGTCGTGTAATTATGATGTTGAGAGCATAGGTGACATTGAGTTTCCCTTGAGGTATAAGCATCTAGTGCAACGATGGGCACCTAAGGAGCTACCCGAAGTGGACACAAATTTCTTCATCCGTGGGAGGATGTATCACATTTCTCCTTCGTCCTTACATGGATTGGGGTTATTTTCCATGGATGGAATAAAGTCCAGCTATGGAACTGTAACTGAATTGATGGAGAATGTCATACCATTATACAAATACAATCACTGGTTGATGTTGGTCCAATATACGCAAAGTATGCGGAGTTACAGAGTTGCCGCAAATAATATACAACTACTAGATAACAATCAAAATAAAGGGGCAACTATGTATATTGATGGACGGCCAAAAGCTATTGGAAACCTTGTGGGCTTTATAAATAGTACACGATCGGTGGCAACAACTAAGAAACCGAATTGCATATTTGAGGCACGCAAAGGAAATCGTATATTTGTATGTGCAACAAAAACAATAGTTCCAGGTGAAGAGTTGTTGATCGATTACAACTTAAATAGAATAGATGGAGGGGGTGCGACTACGGGGGTAAATATCTTACATACCATTCAATTCTACCTTTGATCAATCATTGTTACAATTTATCGCTGCAATATTTCAAATTTTTACTGCATAAATTTTTTACAATTACTTTCATAACTCTTGTTGATTAATTTATTGTGTCAACATCTATCCGGGGTGACTGTGGAAAGGCACCCACTTTGCCTCTGTAGGTAAATGTTAAATACAGTAAAAACTTATGACTACAACAACTAAATTTCAGAAATTTCATTATTTATTTTTTCTGATATTACTGCAATATTTCATTTTCTTAATGTTACAAATGAATTTCATAACTTTTATTGATTGATTTATTGTGTCAACATCTGTCCAGGGTGACCATGGCAGAAAATCACCCACTACATCTGTCCAGGGTGACTGTGGAAAGGCACCCACTATGCCTCAACAGGTAAATGTTAAATACAATAACAACTTATGACTACAACAATTAAATTTCTGAAATTTCATTATTTTTTTTTCTGATATTACTCCAATATTTCATTTTTTAAATATTACATGTGAATTTCATAACTTTTGTTGATTGATTTCTTGTGTCAACTTCTGTCCAGGGTGACTGTGTCTGAAAATCACCTACTACATCTGTCTAGGGTGACCGTGGAAAGGCACCCATAGTGCCTCACCAGGTAAATGTTAAATATAGTAACAACTTATGACTACAACAATTAAATTTATGAAATTTTGTTATTGTTTTTCTGATATTACTGCAATATTTTATTTTTTTAATGTTACAGGTGAATTTCATAACTTTTGTTGATTGATTTATTGTGTCAACATTTGTCTAGTGTGACCATGTCCGAAAATCACCCGTTACATCTATCCAGGGTGACCGTGGAAAGGCTCTCGCAGTGCCTCACCAGGTAAATGTTAAATACAATAACAACTTATGACTACAACAACTAAATTTCTCAATTGTTAAAGTTCATCTCATTAATTTTATTCATCAATGTATTATGGCATGGTCAACGTGGGAAGGCTCCCACAGAGGATATTGATGAGGATGAAATATTTTATTCGAATGACCTAATGACAACTGTAACGAAGGCCTTGAAGAAGGAGAACATAGAATATCTAGATTTTCTTAGCAAAAGACCCCCGACACAAGAGGACATGGGAAGAATTGTAGAGCTACAAAATACAATAACTAATTTTGGGGTAAGTGGCATCTTCACATATTTTTATCAACTATGACAATTTCATATCCGTTTTTTGTTTTATATTTTGTATATGATCTGATAAAGTAAAGTTTTCCGTTTGTACGAGTTTTTAAACCCCGTGCGTGGGGAACCTGTCAATACTACAACTACTATAGGTAGCAGTGATGGTCCAATGCAAAAAAAAAGGTCGACATAACAAAGTGTAAGTGAGGATTTTTGAGCCTCCTGAGGTTCCCCTCGAATCCATTGATGAGCGAAATGATTTTGACCGGCATGACACGCCGAAGCATGATGAGTCAGATCCTGGGACTCCACATGACTCCGGAGAGGAACATACTGTAGATGGACATGATACTCTTCTGCATGGAGCATAATGAATTAAAAGTAATAGATCACTAGATGTCACCTTTCCGGTGGATGACCCATGTGTTCCGATCAAGATTCAGAAGATTGCAGGTAATTGTTAATTAATTGATTCATTTTTTTCATGAAATTGAAATGGACATTTGTTGAGATTATTATAAATTAATGGATAACACGTTTCTGCAGGAAATGATGTTTTCTATAGAAACTTAAATGACAAAGCATTGGACCTGTTTGGCCCCACCATTCACACATGGTGGAATGGCCAAGATAGAAAAAACAAAGATGATTTAATAGATGACATGGTAAACTTGTTCGACAACACTTTCAACAAGAAAGTTGTTACAAAGTTAGCCGACGAGAATTTAAAATATACCAGGGCCTAGTATAGGGATAAATTGCAAATATACATCAAGCACGAGCACCCTCCCATGGTTCCCGAGAAAGAGTGGAAGGCGCTAATAAAGAATGCAAAGGATAACTTGTTTAAAAAACAAGGACGACAACCGCGAGCTGGCCAAGCAAGGTACAACACATGCCATATTATTAGTGAAATATGAGCATTTATGTTTTTCTTTCCTGTTTAAAGTAACAATTCTGATATCTATTTTTTTTCAAAAATTCCATATGTAGGCTACCAAACACCTCCAAAGAAACAAAGACCAGAGTGGAAAAACATGGCCAACATAAACTAGGCCAGGGTGGCTACGAAAAACTAAAAGCCTGAATAGTAAGATTTAAATGATTAACTGTGGTTAATATTTATTTAACAGTAGCGAACAAATATATGTTTTTGTTATTGGTATTTTTAATGGTGTTATGCATTGCAGTTAAATATGTTTGACACTGCTGCCACCGAGGAGGACCTAAAGCTTGGTTACAAGCATGGTTTTAAAAGTGTGATTGAGTATAGAAAAATCTCAGACTAGACTCCTATCTCCCCAACCATGCAGGTAAATCAAATGAATAAGGAAACTGCAGTAGCATGCTTGTAAAGTCTATTCCTATTTTATTATATCACCCTTAACTAAGTATTTATGTTTGTTTTCAAGCAACAGTGCTACCACAATAGTGAATCCAACGGTATTTAGCAAACACCGCATCATACAAGGGTGCACATGTCCAGTGATAGTGTAGAGCAGAGTACCCATTCCGGTATATGTGCTTCAAAATTAGAAATATTTACTGTGATTGTAGATATTTATTTCTTGACTTATACTTATGTATTATCTTCTCAAAATTGAAGAGCATGTAGCTCAGGAGGGTGAAATGCAAGAGAAACCAAGTGGAAAGGAAATTAACACACCAACTGTCCCAGCTACAGAGACAGGTAAAGAGAAATAGTGTAATGTTAATCAAAATAACGAATTAGTTATTTCAATTATATTTCAACATATCGATATGATCATTTTCGTTGTTCCAGTTCATGACCCTGAAAAGATGCTAGCTAACCCTTCTCAGCGACGTACCAGAAGTATGGTACATGAAAGCACACAAACAATAGAAGGACAGGGCACACAAAATACAATGTCCTTGGATGATTATGATACCCCAATTGTCAATTTTATGAAAGTAAAAAAACATAAATCAAAGAAAAATTAGATGCATGAATTCATGACTTGTATTTGGATCTTTATCGATGTTTATATGTTCATATGTTTTGATGACTATCCTAGTTATGCATGAATGTCTATATGTTTTCTATATAAAGAAAATCATTTGTTGGGTATGGGGAATTGAGAGCGATGTGAGGGGGGGGGGAGGGGCCATATGAGCTTCCACCTTCACGTGGTTGGCCCTATTCAGTAGAGAATAACGCATTCTCAAAACAAAGAGAAGCTCATTAAGGTATGTGACAACTTAATTTTTTTCTAGAGTATTTTACATAACTAAATGCATGCTTATTTGCTTATTTGCTTATTAATTATTCACTCATATAAAAAATTGTCTTTTATGATTCATTCAGGTCTTGGTGATGGAAATGCATCTCGTGGACAACTCTTATCAAGTTGTATGGGCTAATGGATCTGGCTAAAGGACAATGAAAAGGTAAGGGTTTTGACGTGTTTTTAAAAGTAGGCTTTATACTAGTAAAAGTTCACAATCCTCATGAATATGTAGATATTGATATATATTCCAAGTTCCATGTGGTGTTTTTATTGTCTAATTTATTTGTTATTGTCAAGTTATTTGTCAAATTTGATGTGTAGATATTGCATATATGCCAAGATCCATGTGGTGTTTTTATTGTCTAATTTATTTGTCCAATTTAATGTGTAGGTGGTTGTACAGTACATCGAGTGTACACTCTTTACCTAGTTCAAATTTCAACTATAAATCAAGAACCCTAAAGAGGTATTTTAAATATAATTTTGGTTTACTTGTAGTTTTTTTATAAAGAAGTACAACTATTTTAGAGAACCCCCATATACAAACTCTTTATCCATATCCTCATTGTGGAAAATAAATTAGAAAATATCCCTCACTTCATTCATTTCCATAATCCTAACCTTATTGCTATCCCTAGTCCAAATCCTAGTTCCTATTAA
>ML778402.1:189370-248557 GCA_009831015.1 Picea engelmannii
CATCCTTTCCATAAGAGATCATGTTGCTAATCCTACCTCACTTGTGGTAAGATTCCAACCTCTGTGATGTAGGTATCTAGCTAAACATGTTCCTACACCATCCTACCTCACGTATAAGTAAGTGCAAGTATCTCCTTGTCACTTTTAATCTTATCAATGATTTTATAGTTGAGATATTATTATTGTTAGACTCACTCACGGTTTACTTACATGTTCTACTTATTGTTCCATTAATATAGTAATTATAAATTGCTCATCTCTAATCTCCTAATTTAGCCATTGCATCATTTACATGATAGTTAGGATTATTTCTTTTTCTTTCATTATTTACATTTCATAGTTTAGTTTCTATCATTCTTATGAAGTGATAAAATTCACTTGTTTCCCCATGTCAAAATTGTGTGTTTAACATGCAATGTTTGTCTACCAATCTTTCTTTCTCATTTGTCTTCTACTTGCCTAACATTACACTAATCCGCATGACACACCTTGTAGTTTTACCTTACACTAATTCTCAAGGCATAGGGGTCTTCACATGTACGTCATGGGATATATAGGCCTAGTTGATGGAGGATTCCCTCACAACAACAATGTATCTCGTGTACATTGCAAAGACCCTCATATTACCCCTATATAATTTCTTGAATTGCTCATTCTTTGCATCTTGCTATTATTCACATATTATGGATAGAAGTTCCTATAAGGCGAGGTAAAATGTATAGAATATCATATGTTCATAAATGATCTAGCATTCATTCTTTGGTTACTAATTCCCTTCAATCCTCCCTAGGTCATTATAAATCCCTCTAGGATCACCATCAAGGCTTTGTCTAGTTTCAAATTGGTGACTGACTTTGGTTTTATATGGACAAACAATGTTTTAAGGGGTAGCATCATAAAATACTCAAGCCTATTTTCTATTGTCCCTATATTGTTCTTCAATATATTAATGACAATGGTTGTCATTACTATTTTCCTTCCTGGCTATACATCCATAATATCATTTATGTCAATCATCTCAAGATATATGAGCCATCTATTCTGGAAGAGGAAGTTAAAGTCTACCACTTACCATATAATATCCATACACTAGTGGACCTGCACACCTGCTACACTTGTCATAAATGAATTACTTCCTATCTTGCTGAATGCCAAGGTCACCATCCCACTCAGGACAAATAGTTATCCTAAGTTGTTTTTAAAAAGAACTTCTTGCATCTTGTTGAGAAAGTAGAGACATTGTAATATGGCATTACCATATTACAATGTAATATGGTAATGCCATATTACATTGTAATATGGCATTACCATATTACAATGTAATATGGCAATCCCATATTACAATGTAATATGGCAATCCCATATTACATTATAATATGGTACACCATATTACAATGTAATATGGTACACCATATTACAATGTAATATGGTAATATGATATCTCGTGTATTTTTTTTTTAAACTTAAAGGACGCGTCGTAATATCGACAATAGTTCGTCGGAAGCCAATTTTTATTTTGAACAACTGTGGAAATAGCAATGAAAGTTCGTCACAATTTGCCACGATTTTGTGTCGCACATACAATAACTACGTCGTAAGTTTTGTCTTGGCATAAATTTTCGTCGCTATTGCCACGCTTTTGTGTCGCAACTTTTGACAATTTTTTTACATTGCCACGGTTTTTTGTCGTAATTGCGATGATGTATAAGGTTAACCTATATTGATGGTGATGACATGTGGAGAGATAATTTCATCAATGTTTCCACGAACACCTCGTTTGTGGATATAGCGATGAAAAATAGTATTGGCTTTCATGGAAATTGCGACGGATAAGTGTGGCAATAACAACGAAAAACCATGGAAAATTTGGTCATAGGTACTAGTGACTCATGATTAGATCATGAGAACCATCATTATTATCAGTGTCATCAACTGCATCATCTCTTGAAACCATACTCCATCTGAGTAATCAAACATGATGCTAGATAAGTCACTCACTCCACAGAGTGAGACAAGAACCATTCTTCTAATCTGGACATATGTCCTAGAAGAATAAATGTCCTGGACCATTTTCATATCTGGAGAATCTCTGTCCATTGATCATCCGTCTATATGATAATCATTTCCAACACTACTGATAGTTTTCAGGGAAATCGAAACAATGTCATTCAATAGAACACAACTGTGTCTATCCATAGTAGTACACAACTACAATCCAATGGCACACTGCCACACCAAGTAGCACACAGATACTTGATCAATGACATATAGTCACAATCAATGTAACACATCCACCATAGTAGCATACATCTACTGTACAGAGACATACACTCTCCATAACAATCATATCATCTGATATCAACCTGCATAGAAAACATTGTTATGATATAAACTAAATCATCTGGGCCATTCTTCCACTCACATCTGTGAGATCTGGAAGAGCATCTGCCCTCAGAGAGTGAAACATCAATGATGAGCTATCTGGACTATTCTTCTCAAGAAAGGAAGAATAACTGTCCCGATTTCTGAGCCTGGACCATTCCCTATCCAGGCCATTCCTCTGACACTAAACGAAGTGCAACCTGGAGATAATGAGTCTACCCTAGGGAATGTCTGTCCGTGATTTTTGAACCTAGACCATTCACCTATCTAGGCCATTCCTCCGACACTGAAAAAATTTCAACCCGAAGAGAATGAATCTTCCCCAGGGAATAACTGTCTAGACCATTTCCTAAGGAAATGACTATCCTGCACCAACCTCCAAAACAGACCATTCTTCGAAACTGCGCACAATTGTGAGCTTCAAAAGAATGAATGTCTAGCAAGGCGGACCTATCTTCTTGACCACCACTAAGAGTGATCGTCAAGAAGAGAGACTGTCCTATACCATTATCCATGTTAGCCACAAGGGGAATCACTGTCTATGGTACATCAGGAATCCATCGAACCTGTTAGCGCTCTGTGATTTGCCCAAGGCTGAAGAGGCAGTCACAGAGGCAACATCAAAACCACTTCGAGTCTTGGATCCAGCCCTCCAAGACTCATAGAGGGATCTCTCTGTCTGATATAGATTTGTTTGAAGATAATATTAGGCTAGCTATGAAGAACATGGGTTTGTTTATTAGTTTTATTTTATTATATTTTATTGTTAATATTATTATATTATTTTTACTTTTTATTAATGTTTATTCTAACAAACTAACCTAGTTATTGACAACTAACTTAATTATTAATCATTAATTAATTAATTAATGATTAAGTTATTATTAACAAGTCTAACATAAGTCTACCTATACTAAATTTAATTATTAACATTATTAACCTATTGATTGTTCTTTTGTTTACCCTAAGTTTATTTATTCGTGAATGGGTGGCGGGCGAGAGGTAGTCAACGGGGCAAAAGGACAAGGGAGAGAGGGCACAGCGTGGATGAAGGATGCAGTAGGGTGATGGGGGATCGAGTGAAATGAATGGAGGGGATAAATGGGGTCAACCAAGCCAGACTTCGTCATCAGGAGAGAAACGCCAAATCAACAGTCGAAGAATCGAGTTACCTATGATTATAGGTTCCCAACATAGGCTCCACCTGGGGATGGCAACTCTTTCAGGAGGTGTCAAGAACCACTGAAATATGAACATGCATACCGGTGCTTTATTCTTTGGGCCATGGAGTCACTGCAGCTACAATCTTCGAACTGGCTCAGTTTTGACTGGGCAGTGAACTAGATACTATCAAATGCAAACTCTACTGGAAATCATACAATACTGAAAAGATGCTCAAATGACTAAGCTTATTCAAAACTGCTACCTACCCTACCCTACTGACAATTTCATCATTCTGAATGATACAATAATGCCAATGTAGCCAATCAAGTAGTTGTTGAGACCAGAGGACTGTTTGACTGCTCGTTAGCACAGTGAAAAGCTCAGCTTGACCTTTTGCCCATAGACTTAAAACTGCAAAGTGTAAAGGCCACTGCTGAAAACGTGATTGATATTTACCATAGAGACCTCGACAATCTTGATGAACAAAAGTACTACTAGAGATAGATTGAGGCTCTACAGTGAAAAAATTCTCCATATAGGTAACTATAGTATCAAGGTAGAAATGACATGTTCCATGATTTTTGGATTCTGCCAAATGACCAACATGCTTTGTCACTGTATCTATGTTATTTTCATCCTCATGCATTTCCTGACATGGCTGCAACTGCTCTGATGGGATTCGTAATGTGACTTCTGCCGGAAAAGACAATGAAGTTGACTGCCTTATCATGTCAATATCATAACAACATTTTATCCTGTAGCTGGATGATGGAGGAAGACTTTGACAACACCAGTCATCCAACACATCAGATATTGGATCTCTGAAATTTCCTGCCTCTTCCTCATCGTGGTCATGACTATTGTGCAAGGGCTGATTGTCATATCTGAACTGTAAATGATCTTTTTCCTGCCAACAAAATGTTGCTGGTTGTTTTGAACAGTCAACATCTATTTCAGCCTCTTGATCATCATCATATTGGTCATACTTGGGTAAATTATCCAAGTAGGGAATGTCATCAAACATGCACATCATATCAGCTGGTTGTTCCTCAACAAGTTGGGATGGAGCTTCATCTTTGACTGTGTTGTGAATTGAATACATGAAAGAATCATTATTCAAACCATGGTACCAAGGATGAGCAGCAAAATGTTTGGGAACTATGACATTTTCTTTCTCTGAAATAAATGGACCATGATGTCTTTGGATGACAAGTTCATCTTTCCTATTGATCCTCTGCATCATCTCTTCCATGGCACTGGCCAAAATCTCCAGTTTATCTTCTGATGACTTCAGCTACTTCTTTTCTTTGTCCTTTAACTTTGACCTTTTGATCAACAAGTTGGTCTCCACATCAACTGCAATGCTCTATATTTCTTCAAGGCTTGCATTGTTCCTTTCTCTTAATTGGAATGCCATCTTAGGATCAAAGGCATCTGGGAAATGCAAGTGGGCTGATCCTGGGGGTGGCTTTATATCAATAGGCTTTGCATGATATACCTTATTGAACCTTGCTGAAAACTGTTGTACTGTTTCCCTTGGCTATCTTTTCAAATGGTCATACTCTTCCAAGATGAGAAAAACATTTCTCATGATCACCCACCTATCTAAGAAAACTTGCATGAACTATTGAAAATTTCTGATGTTTGCAGCTGGAAGATTCTTAAACCAATATTTAAATTTACCTCCCAAAGACAGGGCAAAAATTCTGATGCAGACATCATCATCTTCTACCTCAAAGAGGTCAAGAAAATCCTCAAGACTTTGGATATGCTTTTCAGCAGTAATATTGGCATTCTCTCCATCAAGCCTGGGCAGATTATTGATGTAATTGACATGGAGGTCATGGAGAATGGGAGGCAAATCTAGAGGCTGGTATCGGTCTGGGACTTTTGCAAGCACAGGAGATGAAGCAAGAGGCTCACAATCATCCAGAGGTTTAGCAAGAGAAGGAGATAAAGCAGGGGGCTTATGTCTCACTAAGGTTTCTACAGGTGCATCTGGGAAGTGCACAGGTGTATGAGTATGTACATAATATACAATTGGGGATCTGATCTCTTGAGGCTCATCAATAAATAGGTGGTCAATGTAATCTTCAGCAATATACTCTTTATCAGGCTTAGAATAAGACAAAACATAATTGCAGATAAAACCAAATATGTCTTGAATGCAATTTGAGCTTGAGTACCTGGTATTTCTAGGCTGCTTGGCCATGCTTTAGGTTCTTCCTCCAGTGGGGTCTTCGAGTTGGCACTGTCTGGAGCTGATTTGGAGTCGCCAGGTGAATGATCTTATCCTTCTTGTGTTTGGTCACTATCCACCATCAGTGATCATATCTGGAGCTTTGAAGTGTACTACTGGGGAAAACTTCCCCAGTATGGTTGCCATTATGTTAGCGCTCTGTGATTTTCCCAAGGCTGAAGAAGCAATCACAGAGGCAACATCAAAACCACTTCGAGTCTTAGATCTAGCCCTCCAAGACTCAGAGAGGGATCTCTCTGTCTGATATAGCTTTGTTTGAAGATAATATTAGGCTAGCTATGAAGAACATGGGTTTGTTTATTAGTTTTATTTTATATGTTTTATTTTATTATATTTTATTGTTGATATTATTATATTATTTTTACTTTTTATTAATGTTTATTCTAACAAACTAACCTAGTTATTAACAACTAACTTAATTATTAATCATTAATTAATTAATTAATGATTAAGTTATTATTAACAAGTCTAACATAAGTCTACCTATACTAAATTTAATTATTAACATTATTAACCTATTGATTGTTCTTTTGTTTACCCTAAGTTTATTTATTAGTGAATGGGTGGCGGGCGAGAGGTAGTCAACGGGGCAAAAGGACAAGGGAGAGAGGGCACAACGTGGATGAAGGATGCATCAGGGTGATGGGGGATCGAGCAAAATGAATGGAGGGGAGAAATAGGGTCAACCAAGACAGACTTCGTCATCAGGAGAGAAATGCCAAATCAACAGTCGAAGAATCGAGTTACCTATGATTATAGGTTCCCAACATAACCATTTTCATTATGAAAATAACTGTTCGATCTGGACCATTTTCCGAACTGGAAAATGCTTGTCCGTTAGAAATCTCAATCACTTTCCGAACTGGAAAGGAACTGCTCATCTTGGACCATTTTTTGAATTGAAAAATTACTGTCCATAAATCAAGAACACATCAGTGCTCCCTCCCAACCTGAGAGTCATCTCTTCCTTTTTCAATAAGGAAGTCGTCTCCACAAGCTCCAACTTGAGTACACAAACTCTTTCATCTTGGACAGAGGCTTTACCAAACTATCTTCTTATCTGCTCATCTGTGGAGATGTATATTACATAACCACTTCTCTTTTTTGGACTTCATCACGGAGAATGTAATGCTTGATCTCAATGTACTTTGGTCTTTCTCGAACACTGGTTTTTTGAAGGCTTCATATATATCTGATCGTCATAATTGAATTCATCTCTTCTGTTTCCTGCTAGCTCATAACATCAGGGCAAGGCTCAAACTGGTACATATCCATGTGGCACTTCTTCTGTCATCAAGAGAGTTTGTCATGGATTAGAAATCCATTATCGTGGACTTCTGAGTAACCATTCTGATACAATATCTCTATTATAGAATGTTTTTCACCATGCTTCTGCTGTGCATGGAGGCTTTGCACCAAATTGTTTGAATCCATACAATATCTCCTTCCATCTGCATAGAAGGGTCTCTTTCTGGTATACCTCAAAACCTTGAGGTTTCTCTACATACGCTCTTTGTTAAATTATTCTGGAGAACAATCTGATGTAAACTCTGACCCATGGATATTGCAGACGATATAATGGCTCGTGTAGAGGTATGTTTGGTTTATTGGAAAAAGCAATCATCATAGTCTTCTCCCTCCATCTGGGAGAACTTCTAGTTATGGATCTCGCAATGCTTTCATTCACAAGTCTTCCATACACTTTTCTTCATCACAACTTTCAGTTCCTCTACTTGATTGCCTTTAGTGAGTTCATATCAGGCTGGTAGTTTTGTGATTCTCTATACGTTGATTGGTTGTTCTGGATTTTCTTTCTTTCTTGGAATCTTCATGTTCTTTCTCATGATTCTCTTTAGCTCTTGGGTCCAAGGAGTTTTCTATATATTCCATGCCCTGTATATTCCAACTTCTTCCTTTCATCATAGGATCATGGATGTGGATGGACAACTAGGGATACTTTAAGGCTTCTTTTCGAAGAAGGCTTTTTCTAAAGTCAAAATGAACACGTACTGCTTTTCATGGCTGTTACCATGGATATATACTTCATCGTATTCAATGGATCATAGGATTAGGTCCCTCCTAATCCTTGCTTCATGTATGAATGAATGCTCTTCTTTTGGAAATATATAATCGACTCCCTCCATCTAATAGAGTCTACGCTTCCATCTGCATCCTTATTGCCTTTTGCAAACTCTCATAAGTCTTTGTCCAATTTCCTCTTGATTGCTGACTTCTTTATGTCTTTACTTCTTCTAGGTTTCTTCAAGATTGATTATGATTTCATCTTATCTTGCAGTTATTACTTATGTAATATCTTCCACATGAATTGTTATCGGGGTTTGTTGATGTACTTCATCCTTTCATGTGTATTTCCTGACTTGTATTCATTGTGATAACAATCCTTATCTTGTTGTTCTTCCATAGGTGTAGTTTCTCTTTGAACATATTATCTTCTAAGAAATAGATATGCAAGATATGTACAGAAAACATGGTATGTACAAGAACTATGAAGAGTATTATTACCTTGTCTTAGAGGAAGAAGTATGTTTCATCCTGCTTAGTCTTCTTTGAAGGTTCCTTTTCTTCGACAACTGATGCTTCATGTGTCTCCTTCCTTTTCTTTAGCTCGGGATAATGATTATTGTAGTGACCATACTTTCGACAGTTGAAGCATTGTATTTCTGACATATCTTTCTCTTGATTTGGCTTCTTCTTTGAACCAAACTTCCTTTTGTTCATGGAATTCTTGAATCTTGCTGTGAAGGCTTGATCATCGTATTTCTTTTGAGGTTTCTCTTTCGCACTAATCCTTGATTCTTATTGTGCACAACAAGTCCAAAGTTATTCAAATGTAGGATACTCCTTCCTCGTGTTCATGCTTGTGACAAATGCATCCCATGTCTTGGGAAGACCGTTGAGTACTATATTTACCAGTTCCTTCTCTCAGATGATTTATTCAATAGATTGTAGTTGATCTCTTAACTGAGAGATTCTCACAAAGTGTGGTGTTATGTTTTCATCATCATTCATCTTCATGTCACATAGCTCATTCTTCAGACTCATTACTTGTCCAATGTTTTTGACTGAGAAGACGGTTGTTAGGGCATCGTACATCTTCTTAGATGAATCAAGATGGGAGATGTAGGGTATCAGGTGGTATTTTATAGAATCCACTATGATACTCATGGAATTGATGTCACTGTCTTTGAACTTATCCATAACTGCAATGTTCTGCGGTTCCTTCTCTTTTCCTTATTCAAACTCTGGTTCCACAATCTTTCCTTTCATGATATTCAACACTTTATTATTGGAAAGGATGAGATCAATCCTTGTCTTCCATGATCTGAGTTAGAAGCCCCATATAACTTGTTTTATGACTTCATAGAGTAATTCATGGTTGCTTTGACTTGGTCAACCCTAGATTTGACCAAAAACTCAAACTTGATGTCTTGGCTTTTTGAGAGTACCGGGAGATGTGCTAGGCTAGGGCACACTAGTCTATCCAAAAATTAGGTCAATCCATTCATTTAAGGTGCCTCAACGAGAGGGTTAGGGTTTCTGCAACTGTACTGACTAGTAACCCTAGCGGCAGTGATTTGGTAACTACTCTGCTAGAAACCCTAGCGATAGTTCTTCAACGAGATTAGTATCGTTATGGCTATGCTCCCTTCTAGTGGTTAGACTTAATGAAGGAGGTGTGCACCCATAACCCGTTAGAAAGTAATGGATGTGCTTGTTTAACCATAGACAATATCACTATTGTCACCGAACCATAGGCCGAAGCCACCCCCGAGCACCTTAACCTTGACAGAGAATCATTCTGGAAGAAAACCCTAGGATAGATAGCCAAACAAGATAGCGCACCTCTCTCCAAGGATAACACACCAAACAAGAGTAACAAGAGATTATCAGAGGGTCCAAACCATAACCAAGAGAGAGTCCAAGCCAAAACCGAAAATTTCTAGCTACAGCAGTTGCAACGACAACTCTCCTCCAAAGTTGCGCACAAACTGGCCAGCTGCAATGTGCACAAGTGCTTCTTCTTCAGTTCTGAGAATACTGGCCAGAATGAAGACTGGCCTCCTGTATTTATACTAATTTTGGCAGACTTCCTGGGCCGACTTCTCATTCTGGGTACTAATTCTTTAGTATATAACATTTCCTTTAGTCGACTTCTTCTCTTGGAGGCTAATAACCTAATACAAGTTATTCCCTGAGCTAACTTGTCTTCTAGGGTTATTAACCAATGAATTAGGGTTTCTTATTCCTTCTTGGAATATTCTATTCTTGTCAGGTTTACACGTGGAGGTAAATACCTCCCGCAGCTACCATAATATCAACAAATATTTTAGAAGACTTGGAATGAAAATATGAAAGGAAAGAGGGAGCAACAATATAAAGGTTTCAAGCCACCCTTTTCCCAGAATAACTCACAATAAAATTAGCAAGGCTAGTCAGCCCAAAATGAAAAAAAGACATCACATTATTTTGGGAAAAGGCCAAGGAAAAAACTTGTACAAAGTTGGGGATGTGAGGGGAACCACTTATATAGGGAATTCCCTCACAAAGGAGAAAGGATGAGAACTGTTCAAAACATCCAGGAGGATGAAATAGTGGAAGACACGGGAGGAAGTATGCCAAGGATTTATGCATCCTTGGAAAACAAGCAATCAAAATATTAGTCCCCCATGATTAAAGGGAAGGTAAGATCAATAATCATCCCATAACAATTTTAATTGATTATGGAGCTATCCATTGTTACATAAAATCTAAAATTATTGAAAGATTTTAATTGCAAAGGTGTAATCATAAGAAATCTTGGTTAGTTCAGTTAGCCACGGGGGCTAAGAGAGGGATCAATGAGCTCTTTAAACATTGTCCAATAGACATGAATGGACTCAACACAAAGGTAGAGGTGAAAATTATACCTTTGGGTTCATATGACTGCCTAATTGGCATGGATTGGTTGGAAAAACACCATGCTGTCCTATATTGTTACAACAAGACAATAACTTGTCTTGGTGAGAAAGGGTAGCAAGTCAATATTCAAGGCATTCCAAGAGTCATTATTGTTAAATAAATTTCTTCTATGCAACTGAAAAAGATTATCAGGAAAGGATGTCAATTTTTTGCAGCCCACATGGAAGAGGAAACCAGAGATAAAGTAGAAAGTCTTGGAGACCATCTATTCTTGAGATATTTTTCAGATGTTTTTGAGGAAATACCAAGGATTCCACCAATGAAGGACATTGATTTCTCTATTGATTTGGTTCCAGGTGCTTCCCCAATGTCCAAGACACCTTACAGAATGGGAACATGATACTTGAAAGAGTTGCATATGCAACTAGAAGAACTTTTGAAGAAGGGATACATACGCCCAAGTGTGTCACCATGGGGAGCCCCAGTTCTTTTTTTGAAGAATAAATATGGAAGCTTAAGGTTGTGTATTGATTTTAGATAGTTGAATAAGGTCACTATAAAGAACAAATATCCCTTGCCAAGGATTGATGATTTACTTGATCGTATGAAAGATTCAAGAACCTTTTCCAAGATTGACTTGAGATCCAACTATCATCAAGTGAGGATAAAAGAAAAAGATATTGACAAAACAACGTTTAGAACAAGGTATGGGAATTACGAATTCACAGTACTGCCATTTGGACTATCAAATGCCCTGATTGTTTTTATGTGTCTAATGAATGGAGTGTTCAGGGAATACCTAGACACGTTTGTAATTGTTTTCTTAGATGATATTCCCATCTACTCTAAGTCCAAAAAGGAGCATGAGGAGCATCTGAGAATGGTGCTAAAGGTTTTGAGGGAACATAAATTGTATGCCAAGCTAAGTAAGTGCATATTTTATCAAAATAATATCCACTACTTGGGGCATATTATTTCATTAGAGGGGATAGCATTCGATCTTGAGAAAATAGAGGCCATAAGAGGATGGAAAGCGCCAAGAAATATCATGAAAGTCAGATAATTTATGGGTCTTGTGGGTTATTGCCAAATATTCGTAAAGGGGTTTTCAAAGATTGCAAGCCAAATCACTTCATTGCAAAAGAAATGAGTGAAATTCGAGTGGACCCAAAAATGTGAAGACAATTTTCAACAGTTGAAAATCATTTTGACAAGTGCACCCATATTAAAGATTGCAGACCCAGATGAAGACTTTGTAGTTTGCATGGATGTGTGCAAGAAAAGGATCGATGGAGTCCTTAGTTAAAAGGATCATGTGGTATGTTTTGAATCTATAAAACTTAAGGAACATGAGAGAAATTATGCTACCCATGATAGAGAGCTAGCATCCATTCTACATGCATTGAAAATGTAGAGGCATTACCTCACGAGGAAGAGGTTTGAGCTAAGAACATACCATTGAGGTCTAAAACATTTATTTGGACAACCAACACTAAATGCTAGACAAACTATATGGCTGGAGTTTCTTAGTGAGTATGATTTTGAAATTAAACATATTAAAGGAAAATAAAATCAGGTGGCTGATGCACTCAACGAAAGAGCCCATGAAGTACATATTTATTCCGTCAACATGTACATGACATATTTGAGGGATAAAATTCTTGAAGCAACAAATTTAGATCTGATTTATTTGCAAATAAAAGAAAAATGACAACAAAGCGATTTACAACAGAAATTTTAAAACTATGAATTAAAAGAGGACGAGATCCTCTTGTACAAGGGAAAGGTGTATGTGCCAAATTCCATGGAGTTGGAAAATATAATGCTGAGGGAAATGCACAATGTGTCATACGCTGGGAACCCAATATATCATAAATCCATTACAACCATGAGGAGTGAATATTTTTGGCCAGGAATAAAGAAAGAAGTGTCTAACTACATAGCCCAGTGTCTAGAGTGCTAAAAGGTAAAGACAAAGCACATACATCCAGCGGGGATGTTGCAGCCATTTCCCATTCCAGAATGGAAGTGGGAAGTGGTTACAATAGATTTTATTACAAATTTGTCTATAACCATGAAGAAACATGATTCCATCATGGTGGTGGTGGACAAATTGACTAAGGTAGCACATTTTATTCCCATTAATATAAGACATAAGGCAAAAAACATTGCAAAGATCTACATGAAGGAAGTTATCAGGGTACATGGAGTGCCTAAGGAAATGGTTTTAGAAAGAGATTCCAAGTTTACATCCAAATTCTTTCAAGGTTTGTTCAAGGGATTTGGGACAAATCTAAATCTTAGTACAACATATCACCTAGAGTCCAATGGGAAAACATAAAGGACCAATACGATAATTGCAGACATTCTTAGGATGTGTGTGATGGATCAACCATCAAAATGAGAAGACTACATCAACTTAGTGGAGTTTTCCTATAATAATGGGTATCAAGACTCATTAAAAATGAGTCATTTTGAATCTTTGTATGGCAGAAAGTGTAACACACCAGTGAGTTGGGACAATCCAGCAGATAGAGCCATCATTGGGCTAGATTTGTTGAAAGAAATGGAAGAGTAGATGACAAAGATAAGGTATAATTTAAAGGTTTCCCAAGAAAGGGAGAAAAGATATGCAACCAATAATAAATTTTTTAGATATTTTAATGTGGGGGAAATATTTTCCTAAAAGTGAAAGAAAAAATAAGTTTGATAAGATTGGATTGTTTCCCAAAATTGGTAGCAAGATATTGTGGGCCTTTCAAAATATTAGAAAAGATAGGGCCAATTGCATACATGTTAGCATTTCCTACATCCATGAGAGTGCATAATGTTTTTCATGTTTCATTATTAAATAATTATGTGTATGAACCTAACCACATAATTGATTGTAATGTGATCCAAATGGAAAATGAAGGGGATTTCTGGGTGGAACCGGTACACATCCTGAACCATAAAGTTAAAGTGCTTAGGAAAAAATCCATAGGGTTGGTAAATGTTCAATGGACTTGCTGCGGTCCTGAAGATTCTACATGGGATCATGAAGAAAACATGTCGGAAGAATACCAACAAATTTTTGTCAATTTTAAAGAAAACAAAAGTTGAAAAATACAAGACTCCATTTTTGGACAACTAGAGTTCTAGAACCTCATCTCAAAAATTCCTGATCAGTGCTGATAGCCTAGATAAAATAATGGTGCATCTTGATGGAATGAAGGTAGTGAAGGTGGCACATGCCTTGGGTCAACAGGTTGAGAAGAACGAGAGATTTGGTTTGGATTGTTGTTGGAGGGTAAAAATTTGTAGAAATTGTTTTTAATTTTTGAACATTGTGATGTAATTTTGTATATGTTTTCGGTATGGTGTGGTACATTGAGGTCGATGCAAAATTGTAGGGAGGGGGAATGTAACATCCCCACTATAATCCCCAATTTTTTTAATGCATAATGTAGATAGGAATATGGAAGTGGCCAAGCGATGTAATAAACATAATGTATTTTATGTTTTTAATAAATATAATGTAATACTAGTTGTTGGGAATGGACAGAGATGGGGGTTGATTAATCCACAAGAGAGGGGGAATGATTTTATATGACTGCTATAGACATTTTATCAGTTTCATTTATGCTTGTTTAGAATGTTGTAGTTGCATTTAATTATGGGTATCATAAATTAGTTGAATATGTGTTTAAATCATGACTGGTAAGCTACAACAAATAAATTAGCAAGAATAAATTTCATTTTTGTGTGTTATTCCGCAAGTAATGTTCTGTGGTTAAGCTAGGGGATATTACAACTCCACACTTTTAATAGTTCACAAAATTATATGCATATTCTTAACTAAAAGAATATTGTTAAACATATATATCTATTGAAAAATTATTTGTTGGGCACAGAGACATTGTCTTGACAGATATATCTTTCACAAGTTCACACATGCATATCCTCTACATAGGAAAGATCTAATATAATTTGAACCCTTGTGTGGATAATTCATAATAGTCATCCTCTTTCACTCTTGCACTTCACAACTCCACACCTCCAATAGTTCCATCACATAGATTATGACCAACAATATAATTTGTTTGATAAACGACTCAATTATGGCAATTTCATTTTTAAACATTTTGAAGTCTTTGGAGCGAAAACATTTTGCATAAAATTTTGTAAAAAATAGGAAAAAGGTAAATTGTTCAATGTTGAAGAAAACTTTGTAATAAGTGAAGTGTTCAACATATATATCTTCGGTAGAGATATATCTTCAACACACACATATCGTTTGCATAGCCATATCTTCTAGGCGTCCGCACACGCTTATGCACCGCACAACCAACACAATCTAATTTGAACCCTTGTGTTGTTGATTCATATCATCCATCCTCCTACTTTCCCGCAGTTTGTAACTCCATACTTCCAATAGTTCAATAGAATCAATTCCAACCAATGATGTAATTTGCACGATAACTGATTGATTTATGGAAATCTCATTTTCTAAGTTGTTCCAACACTAATTCTTGGTAATTGTATTTATTTTAAGTGATAATGTTTATTATAAAAAATAGGTGTATAAAGTAAACAAAATGATTTTATGCATATGTTTAGCTTAAACAAATATTCTTGAATTGAATTTATTTCAAGTAAAAATGATTATTATAAAAAACAAGTAAAAACATATGGCATAGAACTTAGTAAAAGGTGTGTTAGTGTTTCATGGAAACCTGCACAGGAGATCTAGCTAAAGCATACACAAACAAAGCTTATCAAGAAAAGGAAGAGAGATACACAATGAATAATCAGAATCAATGTATATTATGATCTTATCAAAGAGTGAGTGATATTCACTCATATAGGAAATGACATCCTATAATTAGGAATGCATGCATAATAATGATGGTCTAAGATTAGAAAGTCTAAAATAGAACTAGTCAATTAACTCCAACTGAACTAGTGTTAAAGTCTAAAATAGAACTAGTCAGTTAACTCCCACTGAACTAGTGTGCCGAAAATAGAATTTTCTCCAACACCCCCCTGGACATCACTATGAGTCTCAACTACTAAGCCATTTTAGGTACTCATGTGCAATGCAACTAATGAACACTGAATAAAAATGAGGAAAGAGGGAAAACCACGTGGGAACAAACCCCCCCCTCAAAAGATAATGTAGCAAAATAAGAAAATGGCAGCTGCTAGGCAACTATGTTCTTCACTGCAAGACGATCCCACAAAGTCTGAAACTTCGGCTCATTGAAAGTCTTCGTGAAGATGTAGAAATATTTATGGATCCGATGAAGTCCTTTGGAAACCTGTCGGACCTTGTACCTCTTGATCCAGTGGACCCATCTGCACCTGAATATATTCCTTTTTGGTGGAAGTGGAACCATATTCCAAGTTTGGTTCTATAGGAGTTATTCATACTCCTTCTGCATGGATGATTTCCATAATGGATTTCCCACAACCCTATTGTAGTTTTGTGGATCAATAGATTGAACCATATAGCAATGCATGGGCATCGCAGGTTCTAAAGCTGAAAATACATGAGAAGGCTCCTCATGCTGAGATCGATTCCTCCTCGAATCCAACGGATTCCTTGCAAGGTTTCCTGTTGGTTGAAGTGTGGTCCGTGCCTTCGTGGGCATCTGTTGAAGCTTTAGTGTTGGCTTCTTATCTAGATGTACTACCTGTTTATTTCCATGTACATAATTTGAGTGTATGGAAGCATCTTTGATGTCTGAAACTGATGGAAGCACAAGAGTATATGCATGTTGCATTGGAGGTGCATGCAAAGTACTCTCCTTATGTGTAAGTAGAATAGAGGAGTCATCGTCAGAAAACTAGTGAATTTATACAACCTTGACTTGTGATCCACCTCACCAATTGTAATGATGGAATTGTCCTACATGTCAATTATTGAAACTGAATCTGATGTAAACTCAACATTTTTACCTTTCTGAGTGATCTGATAAACTGAGAGAAGATTCATAGAAAGCTTTGGAACATGTAGAACATTCTCAAAACTGCCATTATGGAGTTCCACTCTCCCTTATCCCACTACTACTACTGGAGTATCATCCTCCATGAGAATAGGGGGTCTTGAGCATGGACTCAATGAATATATAACTTCCTCTTTCGCTACCATATGATGGGATGCACCAGAATCTATAATCCATGAATCAGATGAGGAATTAATTGCAACCAGAGCATGATGATTACCTTTCTTAGGAGAAGGATTTTCTTCCTTCTGCTTCTTGACTCCCTCTAGAATGAAGTTTCCAAGGTTGTTTTGTTGAAGTGCCTATTCCATAAGATCGATCTGTTTCTTCATGCATGCAGATTCTTCATGATTCACTTTATTGCAGTAAGTGCATTGCTTTCCATTCTCCTTCTTCTTGGAATCTGAAGAGTCTTTGGAACCTGAAGAATCATTAAAGGGTTTGGAATATCCCTCGTTCCTGTTCTGTTTGGATGATCCTTTTCCATTATGCATGGTGAGTGCATGTGCTTAGGGACATTTCATGAGGCCCATATGTATGAGTTTTGTCTGCTCTTGTGTAAAAGACTCAATGAACTGAGCCAACGTAGGCATTTTACAATTTGTTCCAAAAAGACATCTTCCAGAATGGAAATTGGAGACATATACAACGTATTCTAGTCCTAGCTTGGCCAAGATTGTTAGAATAAGTTGTTTCTCTTGTGTAGACTTATCAATACCACATTCACCCAAGCTCAATAGCAAAGATTTAAATTTAGTAAAAAAATCTTGTATATTATCAAAACTTTTAGGGTCTAAGGTATTCAACTCTACCTCAAGCATATGACCTCACATTTAATCCTTCTTTCCAAAGAGTCCTTCGAGGTTGGTCCAGATCTCATTTGGAGTCTTGCATGCAACAACATAGAACCATAAATCAATGGAGATTAATTCAAGAAGTAGTCCTGTGGCCTCATCCTTACAGTTTTCCCATCTCATATTCTCAATCGCTGATGTAGGATCTGTTTCTGTCGCCATCGCCAAATTCTATAGTCCTTTCCTTCTGAGTTGGAATTCTTCCTTGGGCTTCCAATCAAAATAATTGTATGGTGTGAGGATTACCACTAAGTTTGATTGTATAATAGTTGTCCTTTCCATCTCTTCCACTGTTTCTAAGAACCCCTAAAAATTTACTCTCAATCTACAAGTGAAAAATTAAGAAATCACGATAGAAAGGGCACTTTAAGTGAAAATTCGTATCAGTTTCATGCGACTATCTTCCAACTTACTTTTTGAGCAAATGGTGAGGAATCTCGCCAAACAGTTGAAAACCCACTTGTAGAATGAGTCGATTTACTTCCCATGCGAGCCGTTTCCTCAAAAACTTAATAATTAGGGAGAAATCACTATAGAAAGGTACAACCACAAATTCGTATCAGTTTCAGGAGGCTATCTTGTGGCTTACTTTCTGAGAAAACGACGAGGAATATCGCTAAACGGTTGAAAACCCACTTGCAGAATGGGTCCATTTACTTCCCATGTGGGTCGTTTCCTAAAAAACGTAATATTTTTGGAGAAATCACTGCTGAAAGGTACAAACATGGATTTAGCCCGTTCTTTGGCTTGTCTGACTTGCTCCAAGTAGCATAGCTTTGATACAATGTTAGTGTTTCATGAAAATCTGCACATGATATCTAGCTAAAGCATACACAAATAAAGCTTATCAAGAAAAGGAAGAGAGATACACAATGAATAATGAGAATCAATGTATATTATGATCTTATCAATGAGTGAGTGATCTTCACTCATATATGCAATGACATCCTATAATTAGGAATGCATGCATAATAGTGATGATCTAAGATTATAAAGTCTAAAATAGAACTAGTCAATTAATTCCCATTGAACTAGTGTTAAAGTCTAAAATAGAACTAGTCAGTGAACTCCCACTGAACTAGTGTGCCGAAAATAAAAAATTCTCCAACAAAAGGAAGTATTTATAGGTAAATATGCAGAGGAAACAATGTAACATGTGTTGAAATATTGTAACTACAAAGAGTATTCTATTTATTATTGAGTTATTATTCATTAGATCAATCCCCTTTTGTGGATTGATCATGTCGGGCATTGTAATTGACCAAATCCCCTTTTGTGGATTGGTCAAATCCTAAATATAATATGCAAATTGAGAAGTCATCCCCTAGGCTAATTAAAGTGGTTTTAACCACTAAGAAGACAAGTCGGCCCTGCCCAGTGAAGAGACACCTCACCAACACCTTCCAGTTTGTATAAATAAAGGAAGCCAACGCCTCATTAGCACACTCACTCATTCACTCATCTAGTGTGCAAGTTTGGTAGTTGCAATTGGGAGACGAAGAAAGAGAGAGGTGCATTGCTCAGTGTTGGATATTCTCTAGTATTTTGGTTTATTGTATTGACATTGTATTGACTATCTATGATAAGGAAGTTTTGCTGGGTTTTCTCCCCCATGAGGGTTTCCCAAGATAAATATTGTGTATCTTGTGATTGTGTTTCTCTCAGTGATCCTACCTATGCTATGGTTATCTAGTAAATTCAAAAGAAACCTAATAATAGCTTAAATCTTAACACGTTTTCAGAGCTAAGCAAAAGAGAGCATCTTTCACTGGATAAAGAAAAACGTCACTATAGTTGTCGTATAAGAAAATTAGGGCTTTTTGTTGAAGAGGAATATCAGCCTAAAAACCATCTAGAAAAGTGATCCCTAGCCTAGGGAACTCTTTGGCACCTTAAGTGCACCTTTTCAGTGGTTAGATACTCCAGAAAGTCAAACCCTAGTTTTGACTAGTACCAGAAAACTAGAAGTACCAGAAAACCAGGAAACTAGAACCAATACTAGAAGTACTAGTCCAGAATTTTGTTGGTCCAGTTTGAAGGGGAAAAATTAGGATTTTTTGAAATCTAACTGCACCAGGCTACTCACCTCAGCCAAGCACACCTCTTGGTAAGTTCAAAATTAAATTCTGAGCATTTTCATTTTTTGGTCATTTTCTTAGCTCCAGTTAAAAATGTCTGCAAACACTAAGCTTGTTGACAAGCTAGAAGGTGTGGAAAACTTTCATGCCTATAAGTATAGGATTTCACTCATTCTTGAAGAGAATGACCTAGAAATATTCATTAAATAAGATGTACCGGAACCTATCGATGTTGCAGCTAAAGAAAAACACCAAAAGGACACAGTTAGGGCTAAAATAAATCATTATAGATTCTATTAAAGATCACTTGATTCCCCAAGTGGCTTCAAAGAAGACTCAAAAATAAATGTTTGATTTCCTAACCAAGATGTATGAAGGAAAGAACATCAACCGGAAGATGAATCTAAGAACTCAACTCAAAAGTACAAGGATGCAGAAAGGAGAAACAGTTCAAGAGTATTTCTCTAGAATATCACAATTCACAGAACAACTAGAAGAAATTGGTGATACCCTAGATGAATATTAACTCATAATGACAACCCTTAATTGTCTCACAAGACCTTGGGATGCATTCATCCAAAGTATTTGTGCCAGAAAGGAGAAACTACACTTTGACAGTGTTTGGGAAGAATGTGTTCAAGAAGAAGCAAGAGTAGCTAACTGAGAAGCAATAATATCAAGAGATGAAGATCAAGCCCTAGCTGCTCATACTAAAGGAGGAAGGAAGAGGTCTTACTTCCAGAAAGAAATTCATAAACATAATGAGTCTCACCCCCCAAACAAATTCATACATAATGAATCTCACCCTCCAAGAAGATTCCAGAAGTTTCAGAAAGGTCAAAGAAGAGAAAAAGATTTCTCATCCTACCAATGTTACCATTGTGACAAGATGGGATATATTGCTAAGAATTTTCCAGTTAGAAGAGAAGAATACAAGAAGATAAATAAGAGGCACCATGCGCACACAATCGAAGATGAAAAGTCACCCACAAAGATGATAAAAGAACAAATTAAAGACTATGTCTTAATATCTTCCCTCTCAGGATCAGTGTCACCTGGTGAGGACACTTGGCTCATAGATAGTGGTGCTTCCAAGCACATGACATGTCAAAGATATGTTATCAAAACATGATCTCGGAGCAATAAAATAAAACAAATGTGGAAATAAAACACAAAAGATACACAATAGAATAAAGACACAAATATATGTGGTTCACCCAGTGTGGGCTATGTCCACCAGAGAAATTGTCAGGTCCTTCCTTTATTATTATCCAAAAAATAAATGGATACAACCTACAACAATCCGTTGTAACTTCCTCTTCTTTCTCTCACAGTCTCCTCTCTCAGAATACAATATTCGCTATCATGTCTAGCCGCTATACATTTCCCTCATAAAAGAGGGTTGCCTTCCAGGGAAAAAAACCCTAACATAATTTCTACCATTAGATCCGTGACCTTATAATGAATGGTCCAGATTTACAATGAAATTACAATATACATTTACAAGGCAATTTTTACTTCGGGGAATTCACCCCTGAACCCCTGTCGGGGGCCTGCTTTCCCAAGACCCCCCAGTCGGGGGGATATCCCCCCGGACCTCGCAGGGGGGTAACTCCCCCTACACTCCCCCGCATGGATGAGTGTACATTCTTCTGGGGTGTAAAGTCTTCATGGGGTATAAACACGACTGAAAACAAAGGCCTCTGGATTAGGAAGATAATCAGGCTCCACAACCAACAATATACATTCTCTCTTGCCTTACAGAAAAGAAGTTTCCCCAGAAAGTTACACTTGGAGACGATTATCATTACCCTATCAAAGGAGTAGGAGAATAAAATTACAAACTTGATTCAAGAACCCTAATGAAGATGAAGGATGTACTATATGTACCAGGTTTGACAAAGAACTTACTTTCTATCTCAACTTTAGATAATAAAGGCTTCATAGTTGCTTTCATAGATGGAGAAGTTCTTATGTGGCCCAAAGAAAAAACCATGGAAGAAGCAATTTTTATTGGAAAAGAAGAAGGTGGCTTGTATAAGCTAAAAGGTCACTTAGAAGCAGCCTTAAATCACTCCATTGAGAATCCATGTGAACTTTAGCATATAAGACTACCTCACATTAAATACAAGACATTACCATATGTAAGAAAGGAAGTGACAGGTCTGCCAGAATTCAAGGTTGACCATGAAGGTGTGTGCAATAGGTGTGCACAAGGAAAGAACATCAAGAACCCTTTCCCAAAGAGAGATAGTAAAGCAGAAGGAGTCCTATAACTCATTCACTCAGATGTATGTGGCACAATGCCATCAACCTCCATCAGTGGGTATGTATACTATGTATTGTTTATTGATGACTATTCTCGCAAAAGCCAGGTTTACTTTTTGAAATCAAAAGATTAAGTG
The DNA here is from genome assembly GCA_009831015.1 of Picea engelmannii. Lineage (NCBI taxonomy): Eukaryota > Viridiplantae > Streptophyta > Pinopsida > Pinales > Pinaceae > Picea > Picea engelmannii. The sequence continues at coordinate 211,421 of ML778402.1, forward strand.
TTTGGTAAATTCAAGGAATTCAAAGCCTTGATAGAGAATCTCTTTGAAAGAAATATCAAGATACTCAGGTCAGATAATGGAGGAGAATACACCTCAAAAGAGTTCGTAAACTTTTGTAAATATGTTGGGATCAAGAGGGAGCTCACCACTCCCTAAAATCCTCAACAAAATGGTGTAGCAAAAAGAAAGAACAAAACTATAATGGAAGCAATGAAAACTATGATCCATGATCAAGGTCTTTCAATGCACTTATGGGAAGAAGCATCAAGAACAACAGTGTATGTACAAAACATATTGTCCCATAGTGCACTTGGGTTCAAGACCCTTGAAGAGATGTTCTCTGGAAAGAAGCAAGAAGTAAGCCATCTAAAAATATTTGGTTGTCCCGTATTTGTACATGTTCCGAAAGAGAAGAGAACCAAGTTGGACCCTTCGGGAAAGAAGGGAATAGTTGTTGGATACTTTGAGGTCTCCAAGGCCTTTAGAATATACATACCAGGTTACCATCATATTGAGATCAGTATAGATGTAACCTTTGATGAAGATGCAACACTCAATAAATCAATGAGATGTCATCTTGAAGAAGTATATGAAGAAGAACATGTGGCTCCTAGAGTTGCAAAACCAGTGAGGGAAGTCATAACTTCCCCTAATGAGGAGATTCTAGAAGATCATGACATAATAGAATCTCAAGAACCTCCCCAGATGATGATCTCCCACAAGAGAAAGACAGACTAGGAAAGGGAACTTATTCAATATGGAGAGAAGTATGGTGCCCTTGAAGGAACCATGAGACAAGTCAAGAAACCCATGAAGCCATTCTCCAGTTATATGGATTTGATGTGTGATATACTAGAGAAGGATCCTACTTGATTTGAAGAATCCATTCAGAAGAAAGAATGGGTAGATGCCATGACATAATAATACCAATCCATTATAAATAATGATGTATGGAAAATAGTTCCCAGACCGAAGAGCAAGGATGTGGTATCTTCCAAATCGCTATACAAGATAAAACATGCTGCTGATGGAAGTATTGAGAAACATAAGAAAGGTTTGTCGCTTGTGAATTTTCTCAAAAGGAAGGCATTGACTATAAAGAGACATTTTCTCCTGTAGCCAGATACACTTCAATGAGAACCATCATAGCCCTTGCAACTAATATGAAGTGGAAGTTACACCGGATGGATGTGAAAACAACTTTCTTAAATGGTTCCATTGAAGAAGAAGTGTATATAGAAAAACCTCAAGGATTTGAAGTAGAAGACATAAAGACTCATGTATGCATATTGAAGAAGGCTCTGAACGGATTGAAATAAGCTCCTGGAGCTTGGCATGGAAGAATTAATAGTTTTCTAATGAGCTTGGTATTTACCAAGAGTAAAGAAGATTATAACCTTTACTTCAAGGTTATGAATGATGAGCCTGTTATATTTCTATTGTATGTGGATGAATTATTTCTAACTAGAGAAGAAAATATCATCACTTATTGTAAGAAGAATCTCTCTACAGAATTTGAGATGAAAGACCTTGGCCTAATGCACTATTTCTTAAGTCTTGAGGTTTGGCAAAACCCAGAGAAGATCTTCCCTAACCAAGGGAAGTATGCAGTTGAAATATTGAAGAGGTTTGATATGTTGGAGTGAAAATCCATGAATACACCCATGGAAACAAATTTGAATCTCCTGGTTGACGCTTCGTCAAAATTTATTGATGCTACATTGTATAGACAGATCATTGGATCGTTTATGTATCCAACGAACACTAGTCCAAATATATGTTTTGTTGTGAACACCTTGAGTTAGTTTCTGGTAGAGCCCAGACGTGTTCACTTGGTTGCTGCAAAACATGTGATAAGGTACCTTAAGGGTACATTAGATTTTGGTCTAATTTATCATGGAGATAATGATTTCATACTGAGTGGTTATAATGATTCAGATTGGGATGGAAGTGTCTCTGACAAAAAGAGCACTTAAGGATTTTTTTCAGTCTGGGGTCAGCCATGATCTCATGGTAGAGTAGGAAGCAATCAAGTATTTCTCCCAACACAACAGAAGTAGAATACATTGATGCATGTTCCGCTAGTTTTGAATCCATATGGATTAAGATGTTGTTGACAGGTCTATTCGATCTGGAGATGGAAGCAATCATGATTCTATGTGATAACTAGAGTTGTATAAAGATGACAGAGAGCCCTATGTTCCATGACAAGACAAAACACATAGAAATTCGATATCATTACATCTGTGATATGGTGCAGAGAGGATCCATAAAGCTCCAATATGTTAGGACAGATGAACAGGTTGTAGATGTGTTGACCAAGCCTCTGTCTCGTGTAAAATTTGAGAACTTTTGAGATAAGATTGGTCTAGTCCGAAAGGACCTCCCTCAAAAGAGGGAGTGGTGTTGATGCCAGCCTTGTGCTGAAGATTTCCAGCTTCATGCCGATGTTGTTGTGATGCCAGCCTCGTGCTGAAGATTTCCAGTTTCGTGCCGATGTTGTTGTGATTCTAGCTTCATGCTGAAGATTTACAACTTCATGTTGATGTTGTTGAGATTCCAGCTTCGTGTTGAATATTTCTAGCCTAGTTCTCATGTTGATGATACTCCACCCTTTGTGCTATGATGATGTTGTTGTTGATGTTGTATCAACCTTGTGTTGTTATTAATGATGATGATGTCTTGGTGTTATACTAATCCATGTCGATGCAGATGATGATGATGCCATTCCATATCCATGTCGTGGATGATAATATTGATGATGAGAAAAACTTTCGATGATTTATAGATATGCCAGTCAATGTTCCAGATGCTATTGATGTTGTTTCCCTCTGTCTCTCTCTCTCTTGATGATGTTGTAGAATACCGTTATTGTTAAGGGGGATTGTTGAAATATTGTAACTGCAAAGAGTATTCTATTTATTATTGAGTTATTATTCATTAGATCAATCCCTTTTTGTGGATTGATCATGTCAGGCATTGTAATTGACCAAATCCCCTTTCGCGGATCCTTCAAACCCTAAATATAATATGCAAATTGAGAATTCGTCCCTAGGCTAATTAAAGTGGTTTTAACCACTAAGAAGACAATTCGGCCTTGCCCAGTGAAGAGACACCTTTCCAACACATGCTAGTTTTGTATAAATAAAGAAATCTAATGCCTCATTAACACACTCACTCATTCTCTCATCCAGTGCGCAAGTTTGGTAGTTGCAGTTGGGAGAAGAAGGAGGAGAGAGACACATTTCTCAGTGTTGGATATTCTCTAGTGTTTTGGTTTATTGTATTGGCATTGTATTGGCTATCTATATTAAGGAAGTTTTGGTGGGTTTTCTCCCCCATGAGGGTTTCCCAGGATAAATACTGTGTATCTTACGATTGTGTTTCTCTTAGTGATCCTACCTATGCTATGGTTATCTAGTAAATCCAAAACAAACCTAATAATAAATTAAACCTTAAAAACATGTGTCCAAGTGGAGTTGTGGAAGGAACAATGCAAAGTGTGTGGATGTTACGATGTGCGGAAAACATTGTAAAGTGTGTGCAACTTAGGTTTTGTGGAAAACAAATATGGTAGACATCCTTGGACGACAAAGGTTCCTTGTGCACAATGTTGACATTGATAATAGGATATCAAAAATTGGTTACTGGTACACCTGCTTCTTTAACGAAAGCTCAGGGAAGACCATCTACATATAACTGAATAGATGGACAATCCAAAAGAAGAGAAATTATGAAACTTTGAACTGAAAACAATTAAATCGAGAACCATAAATTTTGATCATGGTCAAAATTATAAAAAAATTTGACAATGGAGCATCTTGGTTAAGTAAATATAGACAAGGAAAGAAAGGTCTGAGAAAGGACCTGACACTATGTTATTCAATTTTTACAATATGATACAAAATTTGCTAATCATTGCATAGACACCAAAATATCATTTCACAGAATGAAAGTCAGTTGCTACGTATGCACATAATAGGCTATTTCATTGAAAAATGATAAAGACTTTGAACTTAAAACAATCAAATCCAGAACCATAAATTTCGATCATGTTCATAATTAAAAAAATACTTGACAATGGACCACATTGGCTAAGTTAACACAGACAAGGAAAGAAAGTTCTGAGAAAGGACCATACACTATTTTATTGAGTTTTTACAATATGATACCAAATTTATTAATCATAGCATAGAGGTCAAAACATAATTTGGTGCAATGAAAGTCAAAGGATACATATGCATAGAAAAATATATTTCATCAAAAAATGATAGAGAGTGAACACAAGCTTGAAAAGTCTATCTGAAAGTAAAAGTCTAGAAAATTAGCAGCTATGTATGCCAAAACAGTACCTTGGTAAGGTAAAACAATATACAATTTTCTTTTCAATAATCTCTGTAAATGCCAAAACAGTTCTTGGGAAAGTTAAAAAAAATACACAATTTTCTTTTAAATAAGGTATATAAAAATTAAAAGCATTTTTCCAAACGGACTGGGATTGGGGCTCCCGCGGACCATAACATAGAAGAAAGACCCGAAACAAAGAAAAAAAAATAGTTAGAAATGAGTGTTAGGTTTTGAAAAAACATATAACAAGCAATTTTGGGGCATTACCAAGTGATGAAAGAAAAGAAGAGAAAAATCATATGAAATGCTTGCTTGACTATTTACCGAGAAGGAAGTGTTATGTTGTAGGTATGCATCTGGATTTATAAGAATTTTTTTTTTCAGACTGTTGTTGAACTATCTCTGGTGCTTATTCTAGGATGTCAATCTGTTCCAAGGCCTTCTTGACCCAGTTATAAATATAGCCTTTGATTGACGTGATGGTTATTTATTTCTTAACTTGAAGAGTGAAAATTTGCTCCTCCACTTCTTTGCATTTGAGATGGACTTGGTCGATGGATGAGAAGTGGTCTTCATTGTTAATGACAAATGTAACAAGCCACAGTTTCAGTTCCTCATCAGCAAATTCCCTGAGAACATCGAAGTCATTAGCCAATGAGGTTTTTATTGTGGCTAACTCACTATCAGGATCTTCTTTGGTAATTATTGTTGAATTCCTAAAAAAAAATTGGCCTTGTAGTTCCTTAATAGTAGCAATTTCTTTTAAAGTAACATCTTCTCTTATTCCATTGATATTTTTGCAGTAGCCATTGCACCTTGCAACATAATTATTCGTGCTTCCCAACCTACCTTTATTTGATTTATTCTTTAGTCTGAGGGAAACCCTTTCTGTCTTCTTGGATAGTCATTCATACTAGTCACTTGTATGACGAAAGTACTTACCTCGTTTTGATAATAAGCTTGATAATGCTCCAAATATATTCATAAATGTTAAGTAAAATTTGTAATCCTTTTTGAAATATTACATAGAGTGATATTGACCTCCCATGCCTATTTGATGATGTCCAATATTTTGTTAATGTTTTCAGCAACATACCCTCTGAGTCCATTAAGAAATTGAAGTGCTTTTGTGATTGGTTTTGAGGTTCTAGGAGTACTTAGAAGAGCTTGCTCTACTGGAAGTATTGTGAATGGCTTTGAAAAGAGTGGCTTGGGAGTCAATGCATCCCTAAGCTCACTTATTCTCTTATTCAATCTAATAGTCTGTAACTCCTGGTTGGAAATCAAATCGAAAAGCACATCTCCTGTGAAACAATGTAGTTTCATGAGGGCATATGGTCCAATTTCTGAGACATCAACATCATCACTTGATCTGTGAACCACCTTTCCATTTTTGAGACTGACCTTCTCTATGTGCATTATCCTTTCTTGCTTGTTGTATTAAGTGTTGAGCAATGTTAAGGAGTTTTTCTCAAACAACATCGGTTCTTCTCTTGTGAGCTCCTGTACAAGTTGTTGGATTTCTGCAATTATCTGGGCTACCCAGTCAAGTATCTTTTTATTGTCAATTTGCATATCATCAACATATCCTAGACTTCATGGGCTTCTTGAATATTAGGATATGTCTATGTTTATGGTTTGTTTCCTTTTTTTTGTGAGATTGTATGTGCACGTTCAAGAATGACATGACGTGGTTTCTCTCTGCCATCACCTCTAGCACACACATCATTACTCTCTTATCTGTTTAGATTCTTCTATTGTGTTCTTTGTCCAGAGGAGGAGATCTTACGTGCCTGGGGATTGGAGGAAGACTGGACATTAATGTTGCTTTTACCCCTTTGTCTTTATTTGCTTTGATTTTTCATATTTGAGCTTATTTATGTTGGCAAGTCTTCACTACATCCAATGATTTCGTTTTTTGCGCAGTGATTGCCACTAGTTTCCTTGTTAAATATAGTGAACATATTATTGTACCTTATGGATTTTAAGTATTACGAAAAAATACTCTAGGGGTCAAAATCGCTTAGAGGTTGTGCTTCTTTTAGATCAAATACACTGTGTTTTTGAGAATTCTTTTAGATGGGACAGATTCCTAACCGTTGTGTCCCCAACTCGAAAAGGCAATGCAATGAATTGTCTTTTTGTTTTATTGTCAAATGTAATGCTCTGGGTTGTATATTGTCGGAAAACTTCCATGACAAAATATCTATCGCAAACAAACATAGGGAGTAGAAGGGGATTTTCTTGTCAATCATACAACTAGATGTATGTATGGTTTTCATATTGAATGCAATTGCCCTTTCCATTTAGAAATTCCTTATCCTTCTGAGTTATTCACCTGGGATTTTCCCCAACCAACATGTGTCTGAACTATCTAACAAAATCATATTGAACAATGTAAAAATTGATTATATTGCTTTATGTTTAGATAGCACATGGTTCCAAAATTGGACTGGTTCATTATGTATATTTACATTCTCTTTAATGGGGATACTATCAAATACATTGCAATAAAAAATTGCAAACACTAGATATGCGACCATACAAAAACTTTGAACACTTAAGTAATTTCTCAATTGAAAATAAAGTTCATCTGATATCAGTTGTTCCCATTCAAATATGGCATCCCTCTGGAAGGTAAAGTACACTGCATAAAATGATGACCTGGGTATGTGTGAAGTCGACTGTCTGATCCCAACTACACTCGCGAAAAACCATGAAAAGTCTTGGTATGACTCTTGTAGCAAAGTTATGTCAATTGCTGAAAGGTTAGTTGGCATGTATGTAGATGATAGCATAAATTATCTCAAAATATTGGCACCACCTGCCTAAGATGCTAGGAACGTGTCTGCTTCCACAAGCTTGAAAGGTTTATTTGTAGTAGGAAGATGAAGTGTTTTGTTGAATACCTTGGGATTAATAAACACTTGATTCTTTCCTTTTGTTGTGACCTTAATCATTCTTTTCCTAGAGTCAAACCTTGGAGCACACCAGGATATGAGTTCCTTGTAGTTGAAAACATCAGGTACACAACTAGCATTGAAAATCCCTATGGTCCAACGTTTATCTGTTATCTTTTCTTCTGCACTCTTTTTCAAGAACCACTTGCAGGGTGAAGACTAGTGGAAATTTTTGTTCTCCCTGACTAGTGAATTAACAGTATCACTGTAAAAGGGTTGGGTTATTCTATTTTCCATACAACTGTTTTTTAAATCGACTTGACATAGGTGAAGATTAGAAATAATAGATTATCAAGGCCCATTTTCTTTAAAACTAACTACATGACACATATTTACTAGGATGTCCTTTCCACACATATGAATTATTTTTGAAAGACGTGTAATCATAATTGGAAATAATTAAGTATCTCATAGAACAATGGGACATTTACTTTGCATTATTCATGATCACCACGCTTTCTTCATAAGTTGGAGCAAATCAACTTGTCATAAAACTTCAGTTTTAGTGCAATTACATGGGTTGTTAGAATCAATGCTGCAAAAGTATTGGATGTGCAGAGGATGTCAATTACAAAACATATTCATCTACCATATGCAGAGATAAGATAATAGCAAAAGAATCGGTGCAAGGTGGAAATTGTTAAATAAAGAGGCCTTTGATGACGAGTTTTTTGGGATGTGGTTACCTCTTGAGTTAGTACATGGTGTGCATGGAAAATGTCTACAAATTCAATACAAGTTAATTATTTACAGTCCTTGTCACCTGATAGTTTCTATGAAGTTAATGTCCATGCCATATTCTTTAAGTTTAGAAACCAAGTTTGTCCATTGACCTTCTATAGATTGTATCTTTTATATTTTTTCTTCTTTAAATGAACTTTGATATACGTCAATGGTATAAATATTACATTATGAAGGTCAAATTGCTTTAAAGTTCAAGTGCATAGGGAATATTTACTAACATGCCCTTTTCACACCTAACTTAGTTACCAGTACAAGAATGATTAATAGAATGCATTGGACAAGTCATAGAAATCTACGACATTTACTTCTTACAATTGCTTAATAGCCTCTTTTTTTTCCCGCAAATCTAACCAAATATACCTGCCCTAAATGACTTGGTTATTGTGAAAATTAGATTGCTTGTCAGAATCCAAGGTGTCAAACAATTTCAAATGAAAAAGTGCAAAATCCATGGACTGGGCGAGATGCTCTTTCCTTCTAACTGTGATGCTTCTGCAAATGCTATATAAACTTCTTTTGGCAATGGATTGTGTTTCAAGAATTTTGTGATCAAAAAACATTTTCAATGTAGTGATTATTGATGATTTCTACATTCCTTTACTTTAGCTGTATATGCGGTGCTTGGCTAGCCATGTGTTCTACCGGTGTGCATTCCGTCGATGATATTCATAGTTTCAATACTAGTTATCGATTTACAATATTCGTCATTTAACAATGTGGACAAAGTAGATGTCCATGTCATATTGTTGAACTTTGGAAAGAGAGTTTTCTTATGGATAGTTGTTCAAATTGGTCTTGAAGAAATATTATTGTTGGAAGATTAATGCGATCGTTGATTGCTTAAGGTAAGAATTCTGTGCACATACCAATAGAGAATCGAGATACTCTCACAAAGGAGGATTTTTGGGCTCATGAATGAATGTTAGAGGAGTAACTTGACTTCGAGGATGAGCATAATTTAATTATAGAACTATGCATATGTGGGAAGAATAGGATGAGAGGTCATCATTTTGGTATCAAAGTGAGAAATTTATTTTTTCTTATGTATTTAATTTTAGATGGAATACCTTAAATGAACGTAGTTCATTTTTGGTATCAGAGCAAGTAAATTCTCTTTGGAATTTTGTAAGGGATACAAAGCAAGAGAGAAAGTTCAAAAGAAGGAAGCATGTACAGATTTTGTAGAAAGGTAGAAAAAACAAATTGTATTCCTTAAGTGGATTACTGAAGATTGAGGCCATTCCAACCAAGAAACAGAATTGGGAGAAGATGTTGAGAAGACAAGATCTTAGCACATATATTGAAGCTATGGGTCAAATGTTTTTATGATTAATCTATATATTTTAATTAACAATGTTAATGTTAATAAACAAGTAGTGGCAGAAGGATAAAGGGTAATGGTGAACAACCCTTACAACCAATAGAGTTGACATAGAGAAAGGAAAGGAGTTTGTGGTAGAAAGAACCTTGCAACAAGGGATGTTGTAATAATTTTAGCTGAAGGTTGGAAGTAAGGAGAACGATAGAATTTCTTAGAGAGTGTGAGTAGGTGAAAAGACAAAGAGGAGTAGAGGAGTGCTCAGAAGGTTCCTATGGAGAGAATCTATAATACCAAAAATCCAAAGCTCAGGAGGAAGCTTGGTGAGGTATTGAGTGGCAGGTAGAGGAGACTTGCTACAAAGGCTTGATGTAGCTCATAGTGGACTAGGATAAGTTCACAAGGAGGAAATGGAGATGAATACCAATGGTCATATCATAGGTTCAGAGAGAAGCCACAACAAGAGGAAGGAGAATTCCAATGCAGTTGGAAGAAATATGAGTTAAGAGGAGTTTAGAAAAGAGTTTACCGAGGTAAAGGAGAGACTCAATATAATTATGGAGCTGCTACAAGAGAGAGAGAAACTAGAGATGGAATTGGAATGTGAAGAAGAAAATCAAGTGGTGGCCTATTGAGTAGTTATATGTGAGGAATATGAAGCAGAGATTGAAGCACATGTTGAGTGATTGGATGGAGGAAGGGAAACTCAAAGTAGTTGATTTCAGACAAATGCCAATGACTGAAGAATAAGTTCACTACTGTGAACTAGAACAAGGATTGTTCCTTGAAGAAGATGATGGTGAAGATATTGAGGAGATACCTGTTGAGAGTCTCATGAATTTTCAGGAGAGTTCAAATCAACACAGGTGGGAGATGTCAGAGGCATAAAAGGAGACCATGGGGTCTTCTATTTTTAAAAATAATGAATTGTATGTGATTGTAGGATTTGCAGGTCATGAATATAGGCAACCACTTGAAGATGTCCTAAAGGAAGAATTGCCTCATGAATGCATAGAGGAGAGACAAAGTCATAAATTTGTCATGGTAGAGGAAGGGACAACATTGTGTCTTGAAATCTATGAAAGAGGAAGATATGCATGTTCGAAGAATGCAGATGTTGAGGAAAACAAAGAAGATGAAGATGTCAAGAGGACAATGAGTTGGCTTGGAGATACTTCAAATGATGAAGTACATGGATTCCTGGAAAGGGATATGCATGGCTACAATCATGCATGTATGTAACTTTCCAAAAGATAAATGACAGTGAAGAATGATGACAGTACTAAAGCAAATGATCATTGGTGTATGATCATGGAGGAATCCTTACAAAGAGGTATACAATGTTTGCAACAAATCTGTCACTTTAATAAATTCTGAGAACATAATTTGATTGAGAAATCATGTAGAGTAAGCATGCAACTTAAGAATATGCAATATTGTTTGTATAATTTTTTAATTAGTGAGAAATATTCTCAAGGAGACGAGGACAGAGAGAGATGTGAAGAACAAGAGATGGTGACAACCATACAAATTTTCTGTGGAAATTTGCAACAAACAATTTGCAGCAATGGTGTATACCAACAGAGGACAAGATTGGACATTGAGGAGTTATGGAAGAATTTGATGAAATTTTCCAAGTGGAAATACCAGAGAAAGAAAAAGAAGAATAACATGTCAGTATAGCTTACAAAATCAAGCAAAGATGTTGCACGACAACAAAGTAAATTATGGGATCTTGGAAGGTTGCAACCAGTAATATGGAAACAATAAGAGATCAAAACAAGTGAGCAACAACATAAGAAATGGGATCCAGGATGTAACGCTCCCCCGACCATCATCCAACCCACTGGCCGGGCAGACACTATTGTGCGAAACAACATCATTCTCATACTTGATTGATAACATGAATTTAAATCAAATGAAACACATTTGACTCAGAGTAAGCATAAGAATTACTGCTAACACAAATATTCCCTGGCATTAACAATAATTCATCTGCACAACATAATACATGATAAAATATAAGCATCATAGGCATGCAAAACCTAACATTTAACATAAGATGATACTTATCTTTGAAACTGTGGTAATTCCACCAACCACGTGCAAGCCTTCCATGAACCTCCCATCCTTAGACCATGTCGCTCATCAAGCTCAACAGTGGGTCACCCCCGAGCTGGGACTAATCTCCACCCCAAGGCAAGGAATCCTAGGCTAGGCTGAGGTTACCGGGAAAACAACACAGAACTACTGGAAGGATTCTTCCCAGGATGCCTTCTTATGCCCACTACTCACGAACTCTCATTCCCCACATGCCTACTCCGCCTGGGAGTATACACCTTCACAAGCACAGTCCATCGGTGCTTCACCTCCCTCTCTGGGTCTCGACAACAGGCCAGATCAGGAAGTCTCAGAGCTCCGTAGCTGGTGTTGGACTCTCTTTGGGAGAAAACCACTTCCCAACAAACTCTCTCTGTAAGAATACATGTAAAAGAGGGAGGATTCTCTCCCAGGAACCACTTATGCCCACTGCCCACAGACTCTCCTTCCCCACATGCCTATCCCACCCCAGGAGTATACACCTTCTCTGACACCTAGACAGTCCTTTGGCTGCTAACCTCCCTTGCCTTGGGCTTCAACAACATGCCAGACCATAAATCTTCGAGCTCTGTGGCAGCTACAGGGTTCCTTCCAAGATCTCTCTCCTTCCTCCATGCACTCTCTCACTTGGAGAGAGTAACTCACAGGCTTAGTAAAGCCTGCCTCTTCAATATCAATCACCTCCCTCACTTGGAGAGAGGTTACACACAGGCTCAGCATGAACTTACACTGGTTAGCAAGCCACACTCAGTCCAGCACTGTGTGGCCACAATAGTCAACTAGGTATACAATCACAGGCTTCCCAAACAAGTGACAGTCACATACTTCAACCCAACTAGCTCAACAATCACGGGATAGACTCACAGTTATGGTTTTCTCAGGGATGTGTGACCAACAATCCACACAGGGGTCGACACAGGCTTGACGGTTCAGAACAGAGGGTGTACCGACTTTCATAGGAATCAACATAAGCCTTTTACCCAATTTCAAAATTGCACGAGGGTATCTTGCAGAGGTCAGATGGGACTCACGTTCAGACAGTCGATGCTGGAATGGAGGAGGAACCCCCATCATGGCTCAATTCAGCAGTTTTAACTGCATGCACTTGGGTTGACACTTGTCACAGATGAAATTGCATGGGTTACATCAACATGCATTCCTCCCCATTTGGAAGTCACTTGTCATTCCAAAAGAACTTAGGATAAAACATATATTTCACATGGTATTTTTGGAATAATATTAAAATATTATTCCCAAGGACTCAAGCCCCTAGGCTCAACACTTAGCCCCTCTTCCCACCTTCCAGCCCCTAATCCCTCGCCCACTCTGTGGAAGCTTAGTCCCCCATCACTCATTCATCGTGGTCGGTCTGTACGCAACGATGTTTATAATTTTATTAATGTTCTGCATAGATACATGTACAAAATCAGGCTCTTGGCCTTCAACACTTAGGCTCTCTGGCCTAATAATCACATAAGCCCACCAACTTATATTTACTTGTCTCACTAGCCTATAAAACATAATTACAATTCATTCCATAAACATGATTTACAACAGGGCTCGGCCTTGGGGACATTACAATCCCCCTCCCTTATTTTTGCACTGTCCTCAGTGAAACTTTCACACAACAACAACAAGATTTCCAAAATCTTAAAAAATATGCGGGTATTATGCCCATATAGCGTCCTCATGCTCCCATGTCACGTCCTCAGGACCGAACCAGGTCCACTGGACCTTTACAAGCTCAATAGCTTGATTTCGGAGCTGATTTATTTTCCTATCCAATATGCGCACATGATGCACTTGTAGGACACCTTCTGGTTCCACCTGAATCATATTCCAATTGATTACATGATTAGCATCAGGTATATAAATTTATTAAGTAATGAAATATGAGACACCTTAGGTACAGTCATGGATGCGGTAATGCAAGCATATATGCAATGTATATATATGTATATACAAACAAATTTAATAACATTAAAACTGTATACAACATACACAACATACAATAAATAGAGAATTGTACTTATCTTTTGAGTGAGAAGACCTTCCACCTCAGAGCAGGGCTATGACTCCATCGGGGCAATGGCTTCCCAAGATAGCCATGGTCCATAATCCTTATCCACATGGTCTAGGCCAAGGTACCAGACCTCAGTAACACTCTAACCATTCAAACCTCGACAGTACTCCAACCAACGGTCTCTCATTCCCCACATGCCTGTCCCACCCAGGAGTATACACCTTCACAAGCATAGTCCATTGGTGCTACACCTCCCTTTCCTTAGGCTTCAACAACAGGCCAGACTGGAAGTCTTAGAGCACCGTGGCTCTAAGAGTTCCAACTGCCTTCTAAGGTTTCCAAGCAGTATCTTCCCGAGATACTCTTTGTAGCCAACATTTAACCTTTATCAACATCATCTCATCTACATCAACCACATGCAGTTATCCTGAGAGAACATAAAGGAATTCATTTAGGAATTCCAATTATTTTGAAAGGAAATTCAACTTTTTTCCCCAAAACATGACATTCTATTTCATGATTCATCTTGGCTGTTGCCACATTATGAATGTAACCATCCTTGTGATTTTCCACAGGCATCAAACTGCATACAATTTTTCTGCAAGACTTCATCTTGCATACTGCCAACAAATTTACAGTATTTTTTGTACATCATAATTCAACATGTACACCATCTTATGCAATAATCTTAGAATTTCTTGCACCTGGCAATTCAATCACAATCACCAAACAACTTGACCAAATAGAACGACTCGTCATTCTATGCATATTCATGTTCATAATTAACAACAATAAGTTCATTATTTCAATTTTCTGAACATAAAATTCTATGTAGTCTCTATTCCTGTGACTACCTGGCTTGTAACTTTCCTATTGCAATGTTTAACAGTTCCTGAAATGTTCTCAACTTCAGGGGTTAGCAACATTTCAGCCATTAGTATAATTGTTTCCATGCAATAACATATATGCATGTACTTACAAAACATATTTAACCATTGCATTTAGTATACAATTCTATCACTCATTATGCATGAGTGCAATTCTCAATGCATTCTTATTCAGTGCACCTTGCATTGAATTACATAATGCTCTCTATCTTAGTCATGTATCTCACCATCCATGAGTTGGAATTCTGGCCAATGTGTTGCCACATTCTCCATACCTTTTCATATTCAATTAGGTCCTGGTCTCATACATGACTAGCTTACTGGCATTTATTCCTACAACCAATTTTTCTCTTTAATTCTTTGTTTATTACCCCATAACCAAATTAACATGACATTCTACTATGTAAATGTGTGCATTCAAAAGATAAAAAGCTTTGAATTAATACATGCCTATAGCCTTTACCACATCCAATGGTATGCATTCAATCATATAATCATGTGATTTTTTAAAAATATCTCTGGCTGAGGAAATTCTTACTAAAATTTCCTTTCAACAATTATGCAAAAAGAGTGATAAAAACTCATACCTGCATGGCTGCCATTAAAAATTATACTACCTGAATATCTGATAGTAGTAGAAGCTTTCATGCTTCTTTTATCAAACTTATAACCAACACTTCAGCTCTAACRCAGACCTCTGACCCTTGGGCCAAGATCTGCACATGATCATTCTAAATTCTCCTTGAGCCGAAGCGGCTCCTTTGATTCCYTGCTAGAACCTCTAATGAATCTGATCCACAGGTCCTTCATGAAAACCCACCCTACGCAACTTGATGCCAGGCACAAGACTCACATTTCCATGCGACCATGACCTTACCTTAGCACAAGTGCCTCTCGCAACTCGTGAGTTCGTGAGTTGAAGACCCTCAACTCCTCTTTCTCCAGACGTCGATACCCGAGATGTGATATGGGTATGGCTTCTCCTTGTTAGTGCATTCCACACATAACTGCCGGCTAGGGCTAAGTGCTAGAACTACTCGCAACTCGTGACTTTGTGAGTTGGAGTGTTGAGCCCTCATGCTCCTCCTTTGTGAATCCCTGAGACATGAAAGTCAACGATGAGTTGACTCCTTTCCAGGCGACGTGTGTCCAACACCTGTCACCCACTTGCCCTTTCTCTGGGAACTTATTGTTATGCCACCTGTAAACCACATGGTCCCCACCTAACAAATGTACCACATGTTCTATGAGCCCTCAATGCTTGGCATTTTGTGACCTCGCAGTAAAAAATACTTTATTTCAACCCCCGAATCCCCAATACGCGATACCACACAGAGGTTCCGATCCAACGGTTCTCCCGTGGCTTAGATCCAATAGTTTGGATATCCTTCCCTGCTCCTCGTGACTCGAGACTTTGTGGAACCAAGAATTTGGTCTACCCTCCAAGCTCACGAACCTCTAATTCACGATTTCTTGAATGAGATCAACGACTGTCGTTGACCCAGATCTGACGGTCGCTATTCTTTCTGAGATTCAGAGTATCAGAAGATACTCGGCCTTAATCCCCTCGCTGCTCTGCAAGATCCAATGACTCTCGCAACTTCGACACTTCCTCCATGAAGTGTCTCCACCATCCATATGACTCCTCTCCTTTGCAACCTCCCAGAGGTTAAACTCTGTGCGCCTTCCTCCGGATCTAATGACTATCGGTTCTTTGCACTAGATCTGACGACCCATATCTCTTCCTCTCCAGCTGATCTAATGACAATTATGCTTCCTCCTGAGCTTTAGAACTTATTCCTTCCCCTTGGAATATTTTCTGAAGTTTCAAAGGCCTCGACCTTCGCTTCCCCTGTGAGCTCAATTCCTTTGAATCTTGCCTGTGTTCTAGGAACGCTGTCCCTTCTAAGCTTTGTCGATTGTGAAACCTCGAAGGGTTTCTAAACCTCCTACTCCTCTTTGTTGTTACTCTATTCACAATATCACTATCCTTCCTAAGCTTTAGAACTTGAACCTCTAAGGGATTCAACCCTTGCCTTCTCCTTCAAATGGAGATTGGTGCCCTCTGGCAACTTCTTTCTCAAGAACACTTTGTTGAGCCTACAGGGTGTTCAATAACCCTTTCAGTGTCTTCCTGTGACACTTCTCCTATCTCAGAACTTGAAAGAGTTCCTTCTATGCACACTTGCACCAACTCGATGCCCTTCTTGGCAAAGTTCTTCAGAATCCTCAGTGACTCTGTCTTCTCACTGAACTCAAAATAGAGTTCTCCTCAATGCATCCTGTGCATTTTCTCAATGCCCTCTTGGCAGAGTCTCACATAATTCTCATAAATTATGTCTTCCTTCTCGACACTTCTCCTTCCTCTGATCTCAGAATAGAGTTCTTTTGTGCACTCTATGCACTTGCTCAATGCCCTCCTGGCAGAGCTTCCACATAACCCTCAGTGATTTTGTTTTCTCGATGCTTTCCTTTGCACAGTCTTACCTCCAAGGATTCCTACTTTCCATTCAGGTTCTCAATGACTTCTTTCCAAATATATTGGCGTCAATTATTTTGGACTTGACTTCCTCCCTAACTTGAAGGATTTTGAATATTTCGAGGCTTCGATGGTGTTTTCCAAAAGACTTTCTGGTGCCCTCCTGACACCCTCTACGTTCGTCTCCTGGAGTCTTTCGAACTTAAAACAAGTTCCCTCTATAAGCACTCCTTGTGCTGGATATGCACACTCTACATACAAAAGTTCTACGCTATCTCTTCTGAGCTTCGTTTTCTGAACTAGAAGCATTATGTGTCTCTTCCATTTCTTTGCACTTTGTGGAAATCGAAATCAGTTCTGGCACTCGTCAACCTTCTACAATACAAATGCGCATATGACTAGAATTTGTCAGGCCTTCATTTCTTGACAATTCCTTCATCATTCATAAACAATCCAATTTAAGAAAATGTTTCAATTTCATGAATTTTCCGAGCTCTGCTCGGCTCTATACTTTTGGGTGATAGCTCCCTCTTTCTTAGTCCCTACCCATGTGACCAAGGGTAGTGACCAAGTGCTAGAATACTAGGTGCTACTCAGGTCTTCGGCCTTCGAAGAGTTTAAGGCACACACAACTATCTCCCATAGTTCTGATTTACCGAATTCGCATAAATCGGGTGGATCGACAGTCTACGTTTACCCAACATCCAATGGTTAAAATCCGTTGTGGTTCTTCCATCTTCGAAGATTTCGGGACTTCGGAACTTTGGGTTTCGGGGTTTCGGTCCTCGAAGCTCTCATACTCGCTTCCCTCTCCAACCCCCGAAATTTGAAATTCTATTTCCCTTACCCTTCGGGTCCACTGTCTCCCACATCCACCATGTCAAGTGGCACACTCAGGAGGGTCCACGTCACCTTCGGTGATGTCATCAGGTCCCACCACTCTCGCTTTTCTTCTCGACCCACTGGCACTTGGTACACACCCATGTGTCCATTTCCATTCCAAGTGAAATCCAACAGTTAGACCTCTCTCAGATCCACGACGCATATGCTTTCGGCGTTTCGAGCATTGGGTTTCATGCATCCACACAAAGTCGCCCATTCTGGACCACCCCCCCCTTATTAAAGGTAGAAAGGTTTCAAAAGGGTCCATAATCCAATCTTGTTTGTAGATCCGAGTGCCCCAATATAAGCCGTCGAAACCTGCACACTCAATTCTAGACCCCCCCCTTGTTAAAGGTAGAACGACGAAGGGGGTCCGGAATGGAACCCTGGCCGTAGATCTGGGCACAGAGATTCTGTCCGCCTAGATTTTCTCACCACTTAACAAAATTATGGTCTATTAATCTACTTGATTTAAAAGTCAAGTTCCTCTCCTACGATCTATGGTGTAGATCATTTCGGGATTTCGCATACCGCGATTTCCACATTCCTGTGAAACTTCAAAGGGTTTTACACCTCGTGCACGTTCTCCAGATCTGACGGTCGTGAGGGTTCGCCTTTCCTCCCGAACAGATCCTACGGCTCCAACACTTCATGCGTTGAGCTCTCTCTCTCCCCCGGTGGCCATATACCACACCGGCTGTGGTTCTAAAATACCACTAAACCTCCTGAGTTTTGTAACATGATCAAGTGACTCCTTGACACTTAGGAACATTCTGGGGTTTGAAATTGGCCCTCCCAACATAATTTCTTCTCAAAAAATTTGGTCCAAAGACCACTTATCTGGCCCATCTAGGCTCAGCATTGAAACCTTGGCTTTGATACCATTCTGTAACGCTCCCCCAGCCATCATCCAACCCACTGGCCGGGCAGACGCTACTGTGCGGAACAACATCATTCTCATACTTGATTGATAACATGAATTTAAATCAAATGAAACACATTTGACTCAGAGTAAGCATAAGAATTATTTCTAACACAAATATTCCCTGGAATTAACAATAATTCATCTGCACAACGTAATACATGATAAAATATAAGCATCACAGGCATGCAAAACGTAACATTTAACATAAACTGATACTTATCTTTGAAACTGTGGTAATTCCACCAACCTCGTGCAGGCCTTCCACGAACCTCCCAGCCTTAGACCACGCTGCTCATCAAGCTCAGCAGTGGGTCACCCCCGAGCTGGGACTAAGCTCCACCCCAAGGCAAGGAATCCTAGGCTAGGCTGAGGTTATTGGGAAAACAACACAAAACAACTGGAAGGATTCTTCCTAGGATGACTTCTTACGCCCACTACTCACAAATTCTCATTCCCCACATGCCTGCTTCGCTCGGGAGTATACACCTTCACAAGCACAGTCCATTGATGCTTCACCTCCCTCTTTGGGTCTTAGCAACAGGCCATATTAGGAAGTCTCAGAGCTCCGTAGCTGGTGTTGGACTCTCTCTGGGAGAAAACCACTTCCTAGCAAACTCTCTCTGGATGAATACACATAAAAGAGGGAGGATTCTCTCCCAGGAACCACTTATGCCCACTGCCCACAGTCTCTCCTTCCCCACATGCCTGTCCCACCCCAAGAGTATATACCTTCTCTGTCACCTAGACAGTCCTTCGGCTGCTAACCTCCTTTGCCTTGGGCTTCAACAACATGCCAGACAGGAAATCTCCAAGCTTTGTGGCAGCTACAGGGTTCCTTCCAGGAGCTCTCTCCTTCCTCTGTGCACTCTCTCACCTAGAAAGAGTCGCTCACAGGCTTATTAAAACCTGCCTCTTCAATAAAAATCACCTCCCTCACCTAGAGAGAGGTTACACACAGGCTTAGCACGAACTTACACTGGTCAGCAAGCCACGCACAGTCCAGCACTGCATGGCCACAACAATCAACGGGGTATACAGTCACGGGCTTCCCAAACAGGTGACAGTCACATACTTCAACCCAACCAGCTCAACAATCATGGAATATACTCACGGTTATGGTTTTCTCAGGGACGCGTGACCAACAATCCATGTAGGGGTCGACACATGATCAATGGTTCAGAACAGAGGGTGTACCGACTTTCCCAGGAATCAACACAAACCTTTTCCCCAGTTTCAAAATTGCATGAGGGTATCTTGCAGAGGTCAGACGAGATTCACGTTCAGACAATCGACAGTGGAATGGAGGAGGAACCCCCATCATGGATCAATTCAACATTTTTAACTGCATGCAATTGGGTTGACACTTGTCACCCATGAAATTGCATGTGTTACATCAGCATGCGTTCCTCCCCATTTGGAAGTCACTTGTCATTCCAAAAGAACTTAGGATAAAACATATATTTCACATGGTCTTTTTGGAATAATATTAAAATATTATTCCCAAGGACTCAAGCCCCTAGTCTCAACACTTAGCCCCTCTTCCCACCTTCCAGCCCCTAATCCCTTTCCCACTCTGTGGAAGCTTAGTCCCCCATAACTCATTCATCGTGGTCGGTCTACACATAGCGGTGTTTATAATTTTATTAATGTTCCACATAGATACATGTACAAAATCAAGCTCTTGGCCTTCAACACTTAGGCTCTTTGGCCTAATAATCACTTAATCCCACCAGCCTATAAAACATAATTACAATTCATTTCATAAACATGATTTACAACAAGGCTCGGCCTTGGGGACATTACACAAGAGGACATCAACAAATGAAGACTCATGATAAGAAGATCATGAATTTTCTTTTTCCTTAGAATTTCGATGCAAGAGCATTTTCCCTCCCAAGTCAATCATATTTGACTAGGCCTATGGGTCTTGAATGTAATTTTTTTACTGTTTGAAATTCCTATCTTTTATGGAATTCTAGAAGGATGTGTAGGGATAAGATTTGGTTGAGAATATATGATTGTAATTAGATCTGTCTTGTTAAAGCATATCTCGAGAGTTGTGAGAACTTAGAGAGATATTAGGGGTAAGTTATAGATCTCTTGAGTATTTTGTGGATCTAGAGGATCCTAAGGGTTGTGAATGAGGATTTTGTGGATCTAAAACAGATTATGGTTTCAAAGTCTTTGTGTTAAATGTTGTAATCCTAATGGAATATTGGAGTGGTCATTCAACAAGGAAATCAGGGCAGAGAGTGAGATTATGAGAGGCCATTAGAGGAGAGAGGCCTTATGTAAAACCTATGTACAATATATGTATAATTTTGTAATGGAATCACTCTATTCTGAGAGTTACATGGAATTGTTTGTCCAAAGATCTATGTTCATTGCGGTGTGTGTGTTAAATCTCTGCACGATTGAGTGTTGCAGATTTAGTTCTCTTATGATTATATTTGCAGGTTTCTTAAATATCTACCGAGATCATGGAGGAAGATTCTAATTTGAAATAATTTTTTGGAGAAGACTCCAGTACCAGAACAACAAAATTCATTCAATGATCATTGATCAATTTCAAGATCAATGATCCATACTAGTCACAAGTGTGTGTAAACGATGGTGAACATAATAAAGGAAGAACCATCATGTTTGTTGGTTTATGAGTTCAAAATAAAAGGAGTTGTCAAATACTTATCATGGGCCATTTGTGACCGTCAGATTGTGGAGGTCAGCACAAAAGAAGTGTTAGATATATTAGTGAAGTTGGATCATTAGATCGGGAGCCAAGTGAGCGAGAGACGTTGGATTGAATATTGTGGCAAACTTATGGTGTTTTGCAGATGAGGGGAAACAATGATTGTTGGATCAAAATTAGAAGTTAATCATTATTTTCAATTCATAAGATAAGGTTTTATTTGTGTGTTTATGCTTGGATAGATGAGATTAGATCTGGAATGGAGCTCTTCCAGATCAACGACCAGATTTTGTTCAGTATTCAGAGTCAAATACAACAATATCAAGTGTTTCAGAGTTAAGTATTCAAAGTGTGGTAACAATTAATACTCCAATGAAGGCAATGCAACCAACGACATATATTAATTCAGAGTAGTCCACAACAATAGCTATGAAAGTGACGTGTGGTAGCAAATTATTGGTTATCGGAGTAAGACTACCATAGTGTAAGAAATACTTCGAGAGATATAGTCCAAAAGACATCTAAGATCTATTCATAATTGAATAGATCAACGGTTCTGAAGATGTCATGAGGCGGTTTGCTGAGATACATAGTGATTGACACCTACAAATGTGAAGTGGAAACGTGATAGCTGGATCCACGAATGTAAAGGTGACACGTGGCAGATACGTACAAGTCATATGACGAGGAACTAACAAAGTGGAAGTAAAGACTAATGAATTTTAAATGATCGATGGTGGAGATCGTTCAAACGTTCAGGGTATGAAAGAAGAGGTGTTTCATTGGAGTCCAACGTCGGAGTGTTGTAGTCATTAGGAGTCCAAAAAGGAAGGTTTGAGCCTAAGATCTTACCGTTTGATCAAATCACAATTGAATAATAGCCATCCGATTGAAGACCAACTTGTTCATGGAGAAATAAGATGTGAATTGTTCGATAAGAGCTAGATCAACATTGGACAATGAACATGACAGTCAAGTCATAGTCCGAGGCTCGACAAAGGTTTATATGCTTTGAGGTGGAGAAGATTAATGTGATCCTTGAACATGTAAGGTAAGAATTCCCTACACATACCAACAAAGAACAAGTCGGGGGCTTAGAGGAGTAGCTTGACTTCCAAGCTGAGCATAATTTAATTATAGAATTTTTCATATGTGGGAAGAACAAGTCCGGAGGTCATCATTTTGGTATCAGAGTGAGAAATTTAATTTTTTCTTGTGTATTCAATTTCAGATGGAATACATTAAATGAATGGAGTTCATTTTTGGTATCAGAGAAAGTAAATGCTATTTGGAATTTTGTAAGGGATACAAAGCAAGAGAGAAAGTTTATTAGAAGGAAGCTCGTACAGATTTTGTAGACAAGCATAAAAAAGGAATTGGATTTACTTAAGTGGATTACTAGAGATTGAGGCCATTCCAACCACGAAAGAAAATTAGGAGAATGATCTAGGAGGATCTAAGAAATGCTCACAGAGGTCTAGGAGGATCCAAAACTCTCACAGAGGTCCCAGGGGATCCATAAATGCTCAAAATTAAACTATCTCAAATTTTCTTGAAAACTGAATCAATGCATAGAGCTCATTGTCAGATTTCCAACAGTGCAAACGATTCATCAAACAAAGCTCATATACAAAAGTTATGTAAAGTCAAAGTTCAGGCGAAAGTCACAAGTCAAAGGGTTAAAAAGGACACTTGTCATGATCGTACAGGGACACATGGAATGACCATATAGGTGACATGGACACACCCCAAGGAGAAAAGTGGACTGACAAAACAACTGATTGGGCAACATAGGTGGTTCAATCATAGGTTTACAAGTGGATTTTGAGTGGTCCAATGGTTTGTTGACATGTGGAACAGGTTAGCCAATAAGAGGTTTCCACATGGCAACCCCTCATTGGCCAATAATGGTTAATATGTGGTAAAATTATTATGGAGTCCAGGGGAAATCCACCCCATGACCTCCATAGTGTAACACCTTGTTTCCCCCAGTTTGTAAATATAACTATATTGGCCAAGAGACTATGGAAAACACAATATATGTGAATGTTTGATTTGATGGAATTTTGCATAAAAGGTCGATGAATGTAAACTTTGTTATTTAATAGAAAATGGATAAGTGTTGCATGACTACTGGAAAAGGGGTGTGCTAAGAGAGACCACAAATCCTATGAAAAATATGGTGAAGGGGACCAGGAATGGTTGCGTTAACCTCCACCGGACCAATACTTTGCTGGATTTAATTTCTGAGGATCAGAGCAACCCTCTGACCCAGGAATGAATTACAGTCAAGATGGTAGGTGGGAAGACCTCCTCAAGAGTTAATGAGGGGATGCGGCAGACTGTCCATCTGCAAGGCTTCTAGACCTGACCACAGACTAGAAATTCGGGCCACACACAATATTGTTGATAAAGGAAAGAAAGGAAGAAGTGTTGGGAAGAGGAAGGCATGCGAAGAGTGAAAAGACGAGAGACTGAGCTCTCGGGTTCAAGGAAGAACTGTGAAAAGAGCGTGTTCTTATTGCGGGAAATAGAGACTGAGTTAGGAGAAGGAGAGTAACCTTCATCCTTATCTATTTCTATGATTAAAGAAGAGATTCAATCTCAAATCATCGTGGTCTAGCTCGAGGGTGGCTAGTGGTAAATTCGTTAGGAGTGATTGAGCCTATGGTTGGGTGGAAACATGCACCCCTTCCAATAGTCGCTTCATGTTATCTGGTTCTCATAAGTGTTTTCATATTCTATGCATTGAATTGGGAATTAATGATTACATTCCCTACCTTACCTTACCATGTTTAAAGAAAATCTTAAGGGTGATGCCCTGCCTTACCTCTTTCCTAAGGAGTCTAGTTAAACTATTACTAAAGAAAAGAATGAAAACTTTCTACTGTGTGTGTATTTAAGAAAAATGAACTATGTGTTGTTCATGAACTAATAGAATGTTAGAAAACAACAAGTGTTTTGTCAGCACTCCAGCTGTCAGTGAATCATGGGAAACCACAAGCATAAAGGATGGTGACGCTCCATGAAATGGGGTATGGCTCCCACAATAGAGATGAAGATTCTGGTGAGAGGAGGGCGTTGGAGACCCCTATGGATCTAGCTAAAACTATAAGGCGCCTTATGGACGAATTACAGAGTTGCAAGGGAGACAACAAGAGATTGATAAAGGAGCAAGAAAAACAAACAAAAATTAATGCAGTCTTGCTGCAGATCTTATCCAATATACAGAGGTAGTTGCAACATAGACTTGCAACCAGTCATGTGGACCGACGACATATGAAGATAAGTCAAAGTCCACCTAAAATACAAAAACGTGGTCCTAGAAGTGGCCACACAAGGAGAAGTACCTCGAGGAAGGCCCGACCTGGAGGCATGGGATGCTCATCGGGAGAGTCCTCTGGAAGGGAAAATGGCAACTTCGAGGGATATTCTAGTAGCAAAACTAGCTCACATTCTCAGAAGAAAGGAAAGAAGCGAAATCATTCCAAAATTCATGAGATTGAGAAAGGGGAAGAGGCAGAATATTGGCTTCTTGGTTTAAATAAGTACTTCATATTCCATGACTACTCTAAAAACTTGAAGGATCGAATAACCATATTCAACCTGAATGGAAAGGCTTCCATTTGGTGGGAAGACCTTAAGAATATGAAAGGAATCCATGAAGAGGACTTATCATGGAAACAATTTGAGAAACACTTCAAGAAGAAGTATCTATTAGATAAATACTTTGATAGGAAGACTAAGGAGTTCTATGAACTCAAGATGGGACAACTCATCATAGAGGAATATGCCAATAAATTCCTTGAACTGTTGAGGTATGTACCCTACATAAACGATGAAAAGGTAAAAGTGCAACGATTTTTCAGTGGGTTACCTCAGACCTACCAGAACAACATTGAGTTTGATGAGCCAAAGACCTTAGAAGACACTATCTGAAAGGAAAGGTATTGTTATGAATAAGTTGGGAGCCAGATGAAGACTTGAGAGGACTGGAAGAAGAAGAATAGTTTTGGATTCAATAAGAAGGGGATCAAATCCTCAAGATTTAAGAACTATAGGAAGGATTCTAGGATTGATCCGAAAATATCTTTTAAAGACTATGGTTGAGTTTTAAAGAAAGAGTTCATTAACCATTTAGGAATTTGATGAAAGAGGAAGAATTAATGATGAAACATGGCATCCATATAAAATAGACATATATGGAAATAAGCACAAGAATCAACAAACCATAACAACAAAATTTGATAATGAAGTTCAACAATCTCGCCTATGTCTCTGGGCCTTTGTCTCAGTGGGTGAGGATTTCTTATTTCTCTTCAAAGCTTCAAAAGTACCTCATAAAATTTCCAAATGGATTACAAAATGATCTAGATGTTTTCTTCTAGATCTCAAGAACCCATCACAACTAAAATCACTGAAAACGGATGAATGACACTCCTAGAAATGGCCCACATGGTTTCTCTCCTCAATGGATTCCCTGCATAAAAATGGCTTTGTCTTTACAATTATTCAAAATTTCCCTATTGTACCACCCTAAGGATGCCGAGAACTTTTGTTTTATATAAGCTTGAAGTGGGTAACAAAATCCCAACTTCCCCCCAAGATATGGCCTCAAAAAGAGCTCCAGATCCTCCAAGAATGGCCAAAACCTCTCAAAACTAGCTGAAAAATCACTAAAATCATATAATAAAGTTTAAAAACCCACTTTTGGGATAAAATAGGGCGCAACCCCCGATCCTCGGGATCCTGGTCACATTTACGCCCTCCATGTGTCCCTAGTCTAGTGCTAGCACGCTGGGCCTTGGATTCCTGGCTCTGGTCATGTGGCTATGGCCCATGTGGCCATGATCTATACCTCCACGCGCCCCCATTGTTGGCCCTTGGTCTCCAGCCCCCTAGTCATGTGCCTTGGTTGGTGGGATAGCCCGATCGACCGAGCACTAACTCCATACTTCCGCGCCAATTCTGGGTCATATGGTACAATCGTATGGAATACCGTAAAATGGGGCTTAAACCACAAATAAAATCCATGCCTACAAATATAGGAGTGAGGTTACATGGTAAGTTAGATGGAGCGCGCGTTGGGGACTAGGCCCTATCTTTATTCTCCATCGACTGAACATACCTTACACTTTAAATAATTAGTTGTGACTATAGCTGTTAAGTCATAACGTGGGTGGGATGGTAGCCCGACCCTGTAAAATCACTCAGCCAGACCGGAGGTCACAGGTTCGACTCCCGTGGAGTCACAAATAATTTTTCCAAACAGAACAACCAATGGAGGGGTGCCACATGACAGCCCATGACTGGGCCACGTGGCACTATTAGATTCACCCAAATATGCCACGTGTCAAAAAAAGATTCAACCACATCTTCACCTACCCACATTAGTCTGCCAGTCCAGTCGGCTTCCACATGCCGTACGGTTGTACAGTGCTTGCAACGTTAGCTGTATGAATGTGCCATGTGTCACCCTTATAGTGGTGCCATGTGTCACAATATAAATCATCCACCTGTCAAAAAAATCAACTACCCAGTCAATGTCCAATGCATCTACCACGTCACTGTACAGTCGTATGGATTGTATGGTCATCTACCACGTCAGCACTGTACGAACTGTACAGTCAACAAAAATTTGCCTGTTTGGCAAAATAAATAGAATGATATATCTTTCTCATACGGTGTCTGTTTGAGACCATTCAAGTTGCGTTGGGTTCATAACGACGAGGCCTACACACACATCCATTTTGAAGTGATTCTGAGCACTTTGATTTTTAGGCCTTCTTGGACCCATTTTGGTTCCTCGATCCATTTTTGGATCAAGGATGAACCTTCCTACGTGAAGTGTGTATCAACAGAATTTCCCCTCCCAGAGTGGAAATAAACCATTTGGAAAATCCCTAGTAAATACTAATAACCCAAATAGAGAACCCTTGAACATGAAACATATAAGAACATATATTGAGGGATTGCCCACACAGACAACAAAATAGTAGGAAAGTCTACAACATCCAAGAAGCCACCACAATCAATGATGTGGCTAAGAGCATGCCACGGTTTTATGCATCTTTGGATAATAAACAAGATGACCACCAAGCTTCAGTGGTGCATATGGAAGGTATGATCGCCAACCGTCTAGTTTCTATTTTAATTGACCCTGGTTCTAATTTGAGTTATGTGGCCCCTCAGACTATTGATAAGTGTAAACTGCAACTAGTTAGAAGTGTTAATCCATGGTTGGTACAACTAGCCACTGGAACCAAAATAAAAGTAGCAGAGGTCATATCAGCTTTCCAATTCATCATGGATGGATTTCCCACCCAAGCGACCCTTAACATACTTCCCCTAGGATCTTATGACTTGTTGATTGGTATGGAATGGTTGGATGCTTATAAAACTACGTTGGAATGTTAGAATAAAACTTTATAATATGTAAATGATGAAGGGATAAAGATAACCCTCCGAGGGATTCAGAAACCTGTCTCAGTGAGATGAATATTATCCCTTCAAATGAAAAAGTATTGCAGAAAGGGATGTCCTCTATATGCAATACAACTGTTGGAATTTGTTGAGGATGACAAAACGAACCTAGAGGACCACCCCATATTAAGATATTATAGAGAAGTGTTTCCAGAAGAGGTACTGGGTCTACCTATGAGAAGAGACATTGACTTCTCGATAGAACTTGCACCAGGAGCAGTGCCAGTGTCTAGAACACCCTATAGGGTGAGTACACCCGAGGTAGTTGATCTCAAGCTACAACTAAAGGAAATGATGGAAAAAGTATACATCCAACCAAGTGTGTCTCCATTGGGAGCACTAGTCTTGTTTGTGAAGAAGAAAGATGGCAGACTCTGAGTGTGCATAGATTATAGACAAATCAATAAGACAACCATAAAGAACAAGTATCCCTTACCAAGAATCGATGACTTGTTTGACCAATTAGGGGGTGCTTCCATTTTCTCAAAGATTTACTTAAGGTCTGGATACCATGAAGTTCAAATCAAGGATGAAGACATCCACAAAACAACCTTCATGACAATATATGGTCACTATGAATATGTGGTGGTACCATTTGGATTAACTAATGCACCCACCACTTTTATGTTCTTGATGAAAAATGTACTCAACAAATTCTAGAAATATTTGTATTGGTTTTCATTGATGATATATTAATCTACTCCAAGAACAGAGAGGAGCATGAAGAACGTGTTAGACTTGTACTTCAAGTACTAAGAGAGCATCATCTCTACGCTAAGTTTAGCAAGTGTGATTTTTCCAGAAGCAAGTACATTACTTGGACCATGTTATTTTTGAAGAAGGGGTGGTAGTAGACCCTAACAAGACCAGATCTATTATGGAATAGAATACCCCAAAGGATGTATATGTTATCATATCCTTTATGGGCTTAGCAGGATATTATAGAAGGTTCATAAAATGATTTTCCAAGATTGGTTGTCCAATCACTACCCTCCAGAAAAAGGGGGTTAAATTCACTTGGACATCAAAATGTGAAGAAAGATTTTAGGAACTGAAATACCTTCTGACCCATGCACCCATGCTGAATATTGCAGACCCTGATAATGGCTTCCTCATGTGTACAGATGCCTGCAAGGAAGGACTCAGAGGAGTCCTTATGCAAGAAGGACGTGTAATTTGCTACGAATCCATAAAATTGAATGTGCATGAAATCAATTATGTGACCCATGATGTAGAGTTGGTTGCCATAGTGCATGCTTTAAAAATGAGGAGGCATTACCTCCTGGGTAGGATATTTGTACTTATGACAGATCACTGTGGGTTGAAGATCTTGTTTGATCAACCAAAACTCAATGCTATATAAGCTAGGTGGATGGATCTCCTTAGTGAGTTTGATTTCGAAATCAAACAAATCAAAGGAAAGGAAAATAGGGTGGCTGATGCCCTTATTAGAAGTGTGAAAAAGATTCACTTGGAAGCAATGAGCACCTGTGAAATAGATGTCAGAGAAAGAGTCATAAATGCACAAGAAACAGATTCATTCTTCAAGACCGTGACCTCATACCTAAGGTAAGAGCCTATGGGGATAAAGTATGAGGCCTATTAGATGCTCGATGAAGGCCTGTTGACTTACAAAAACAGATTGTATATCCCAAGTTGTGATGACTTGAAGAGGTTCATAATGGATGAACTACACAAGAGACGATATACTGGTTACCTAGGATATCATAAATGATCACAACCACTAGGAAACAATTCTATTGGCCTGGACTTAAGAAGGACATAGCTGACTATATAGATAAGTGCCTAGAATTCCAACAAGTTAAGGAAAAACACCGACACCTAGTAGGGTTGTTACAACCTCTACCAATTCCAGAATGGAAATGGGAAACCATTTCCATGGATTTCATCACCGGATTACCAAAATTGGCTAAGAAGAATGATTCCATCATGATAGTGGTGGAAAAATTGAGCAAGTCTGCTCACTTCGTTCCTCTTAATTCGACTTGCAAGGAATAGATATTTCCAACATATTCATGAAGGAGATATTCAGACTGCATGGCATGCCTAGAGAGATTGTATCCGACAGAGACACAAAATTCACTTCAAGATTTTGGAAATCCTTGATGGCTAGTTTTGAGACTAAATTGTTGTTTAGCACAACCTATCACCCCCAAACTGATGGACAAACAGAAAGAGTAAACCAAATATTAGAAGACATGTTAAGAATGCATGTAATGCATCAACCTAAGAAGTGGGAAGACTACCTGCCATTGGTATAATTTTCCTACAACAACGGTTATCAAGAGTCACTGAAGATGAGCCCTTTTGAAGCCCTCTATGGTAGACAGTGCAAGATTCCAATCATCTAGAGTAATACAGTGGATATAATTACAATTGGACCAGGCATGCTGAAAGAAATAGAACAAAAAGTGATTCAGATAAAACAAAATCTGAAAATTGCTTAGGATAGACAGAAGATCTATGTCGATAGAAAAAGAACTCCCAGAGAGTTCAAGACAAGAGACCATGTATATCTTAGAGTTAGGCCCAATAAGAGATCCCTGAGAATGGGATCTTGTGCCAAGATAGAACCTCAGTATTGTGGACCCTTTGAAGTCTTAGATAGAGTGGGACCTGTAGCCTATAAGCTAGCACTCCCTCCCACAATAAAGGCACATAATGTTTTCCATGTTTCATTATTGAAGAAATATGTACATGATTCTAATCATATAATTGACTGGTCTATGATCCAGGTGGACCCGGAGGGACAATTCCTGCCAGAACCTAAATGCATACTAGACAAGAAGGAAACCTCACTCGGGAACCAAATCATTGCACAGGTCAAGGTGCAGTGGAAACACTTTGGCCCAGATGAGGCTACATGGGAAATGGAGGATGCCATGAAACATGCATATCCAATTTTGTTTACTTCTATATATACATAGCATGTTGACATATAGAACATCGAGGACAATGTTCCTTTAAGGGGGAGGGAATTGTAACACCCTGTTTCCCCCAGTTGGTAAATATAACTATATTGGCCAAGAGACTATGGAAAACTCAATATGTGTGAATGTTTGATTTCATGGACCTTTTCATAAAAGGTCGATGAATGTAAATTCTGTTATTTATTAGAAAATGGATAAGTGTTGCATGATTGCTGGAAAGGGGGTGTGCTAAGAGAGACTAAGAATTATATGAAAGAGATGGTGAAGGGGACAAGGAATGGTTGCGTTAACCTCCACCAGACCAGTACTTTCTTGGATTTAATTTCTCAGGATTAGAACAACCCTTTGACCCAAGAATGAATTATAGTCAATATGGTAGGTGGGAAGATCTCCTCAAGAGTTAATTAGGGGATGGGGAAGACCGCCCATATGTAAGGCTTCCAGACCTGACCATGAACTGGGAATTTGAGCCACACACAATCTTGTTGAGAAATGAAAGAAAGGAAGGCTTGGTGGGAAGAGGAAGGCCTACGAAGAATACAGAGATGAGATACTGAGCTCTCAGGTTCGAGGAAGAAATGTGAAAATAGTGTGTTCTGATCACAGGAAATAAATATTGAGTCAGGAGAAGGAGAGTAACCTTCGTCCCTATCTATTTCTGTGCCAGAAGAAGAGATTCAATCTCAAAGCATCATGGTCTATCTCGGGGGTGGCTAGTGGTAAATCCATTAGGAGTGACTAAGCCTATGGTTGGGTGGAAATGAGCACCCCTTCCAGCAGTCGCTTCACGTTATCTGGTTCTGATAAGTGTTTTCATACTCTATTCATTGAATTGGGAATTAATGGTTGCATGCATGTATTTACATATCTATAAATGGTTTATGTATTGAAATTTTTAAGTTATGTGTATATGTTGGCTTCCCTGAGAACTTATGCTTCTGCTTTTCCTGTATGCTCCAGTTTAACCCTCGAAGGTGTTTTCCCCAGGGAGCTACCTCACAGCTCCAAAGTCAGAGAAATCCTCTTGGAACTTCTATCGTCTTGGTAATCCCACGAGTTTACCCCTCTTTTTTTAAGAACTTAGATTTCTACAAGTTAGGAAGGCGCTTCATTCAAACCAGTATCCTGAGAGACATTAAACTCGCGCCCACAGACTTAACCAAAAATTGACTAAGAGTAGAGATCATAGCCTGAGAGTTATCAGAAGGTCCATGTGACCTAGGTCTAGGAACCATGCGCTAAGCCTGAAAGGAGCTAGATCTTGATGGTTTCAGAGTTTCGGGAGCTTGAAGCCCTGGGATGTCAAACTTCACGATAGTCAAAATTAACCAAACTCCCGGAGTAACAAGAGCCATAGATGAATCAAGAACCTGACAGAGGAGATGAATGTGAGCCATTCATTGGAAGGAGAACCTATCTCAGTTGTCAGATTGACTTAAAGATCCATTGGAGTTAATGGATCAAACACCAACCATTTGATTAAATTGATGGTTGGGAATCATTGTGGAGCACAAAGGAAAAATTAACGGACGTGCTAGTTCATGGTCCACAATCAACTAACGTCATTGATATCGTTGGGTTGGAGGATCAATGACCATGATTAAAAAGAGATAGGTGAGCACTTTTCAGATGGGGTTCCACAATCACTGTGAATCGTCGATCTGTGAACAAATTGGTATTGGCTGGATCTCAAATCCAAATGTCGAACACCAAATTCCCCGTTAACCTGTGAGTTAGCCGAGGACCAAGTCCAGTCGTTGGACTTGTTGGTGGATGGATTTACACCATAGAATTAAGAATTTTGGAAGTTATGGGATATCATAGAACTCGGGGAGAATCATATTGATTCGGACCCACGTGGAAGCCCCGTGGCCTCGACCAATGAACACCTGAGGAACTTGGGAGAGGTATATCTGCCAGCTCTGAGCTCGGTTCTGAGCATGGAGATTGTGGCTGGAAATATATGGACGAGAAGAATGCAATAGATACCCCAAATGGAGGCTTTGATTTCTTAAGAAGAATGAAATTTTGATGCCCCACCATGGGTGTGTTACACATAGCCACCAAAGACTTAACACAAGCTCCATTGCTAATAGACCATTACTTGGATCTTAACCATGATGTGGAAAATTATATATTTAAATTTGTGTATAGCTTCAAATGGAGGGAGACAGGGGCCAAGGTCTAGCCCCCATCCCCTGATCACACACCATATCACACGACCCATACCTATCCACAAAGGGGCTTAACCAAAAGTTCACGTGGGAGTTTGTTTGGCATATATTATATATAATATATATATATATATATATATATATATATATATATATATATATATATATATATATATATATATATATTATATTATAATGTAACACATTATATTACCATACATATGCTATATATGGCATATATGAAACCATATTAAAACAATAACCAACGACTATATTCCATGCACAGGAATCGAACCCATACCTTTGCCAAGATAGTGGGAGGTTTTAACCACTAGACCAACCGCTCCAGATATAACAAAGATTCCGCCAAAATTAGTAATATAGTTGCCAGCTGATTTGGGAAGCAGTTTAAGGACCGCAGCCTATATATTGGGCACGGATCCTAATGCACAGACATGCATCCCAAGAAAAAGAGTCTGAGACTACATGGATTTTGAGACATGACATTGATTTTGAGACTATATGGATTATATGGAAGTACGTGCAAGTACAAGCTTAATTTTGTGTTGCACCATAAAGCATGCCAAATGGTACTCAGATGGAATTTCAAGTGTTTTATATCAAAATTGCTTGATTTTTCGCAAGGATCATGAATATGAGGTTTGTTTTTTTATTTGACATTACTTGTAAAATATTGTACTCAATTTATCATTATGAGTTTTTAATGCATTTTTTTGCGTGCTAGGAGGCACAAAATTGAGCTAGTCGAATTTACAGTCAAAACTTTCATAATTTCGCAAGGATTTCAATTATGAACTCTTTTTCATTTGAGTAGCAGGTTTTCAAAACATCCTCAAGATTGGCTTGTTTGGTCCATTTACATGGTATTTTTGGGTATTTTGGGACGAAGATAAGCAGTTTAATTGTTTTGAAAGGAACTTAAAGATGAAACAAAATATGTTATCAACATTGTAATTTGAGTTATTTTATGTCATCTCATTTCCACTTCAAGATAATATTTAGTTTTATGAGTTTTGGGTAAAGAACACATCATCAAAATTTTGCAATCACCTAAATAGATCCTATAAATCATACCGAAACAAGTTAGATACTGCATGTATATTTTCAAGAAAAATTGGTGTCTAAGGATTTTCAGATCAAGTTGGTATCATAGCTAGTTTTTGCGTGTGTTGCAAGTTGTTATTGCGATGATATCCAAGAGTTTAGTTGGTGAAGATATTGAAGAATCTTATTAGGAAAGCAAGATGAGTAATGTTCTTATGAACCTAAGACTCCAGAAGAACATTAATCGACAAATCCAGAGAGAGAATTATGAGTTAAGAATGTAGTTGCAAGATATTGATGAAGAGAAGCAGAGGCTGCAAGATCGAATGTTCTGTCATGAATATTTCCACATGAGTATTTTTCATGAACTAGAGATAAAGTTGCAGATGGAACCATCAATTAGTAAAGTTGGACAAGTAGATAATGTGAAAGTATCTCCTACACTATGTCCTTCCAAGAACATGATTAAGAAAGAATAATCTCCATATTCCCATCAAGATGGAGATTGCTCAAGGGTAGATGAAGCAAAGAGAACCTCAGATTAAGAAATCCTACCTAAGCAATTGTCCTTACCTTCTATCCTAGAGAAGAGTAACCTGTGCAAATCATCTCCAAGGAAAGATGTGCATGCTACAAAAGAAGGAATGAAGACTTTTCCCACTGGTGAATGTTCTAGTTATCCATGTGTTTCCTGTGGAACTAACAACCATGATGTGGAAAAGTGTTGAAGACAGTTTGTGCAAGTAAATGCCTCCGAGAAGAAGGCAGATCATTTATCAAGTCAAAGGAAAAGGAGGAATGATAAAAAGGGATCGTGGAACACAATGCTCTGCTCTTATTGTGGTAAGAATGGACACCAGAATGAGAAGTGTTGGACACTTTACTTGCACTTATGTCTGAAGAAGAACCTGAAGGATGTGAAGACACTTGTGAGAAGACAAGCGACAACTCCAAATGAAGTCAATGGTGTTACTAAAAGGCTTGGAAAAGAATACTTCTTGATGGCTTCTCTTGGCAAAGTGATTTATGAAGACATCGAAGAATGGTTCATATAGAGTGGATGATCTCGCCACATGAACACGATGAGATCAATATTTTTGAATTTCTCAGAATCTGACACAGATTTATTTGTGGGATATGGAACCAATACCAGACAAGTAATAACGGGGTATGGATATGCAATATTCCAACTTGAATCTAGAGGATTTCTAGGAATCAAACATATGTTGTATGTTCCAGAATTAAAGGTAAACGTACTCTTAGTTGCAACATTTGAGGATGACGGTTATGCAGTTGCATTCTAGAATGGCTAGGCACTTGTGTATTCAAGGGAAGCTACTCCAGACACAAAAATAGTGCTTGTTTTTGCAAAGAGAAGTTATACAGGTTACCAAGAAGATCAATAATATGATCTAATGGTTACTTGGATTCAACATCAGATTCAACATCGGTTTCAACATCAGATTCAATGTCAGATTCAAGATCAACGTCAGAGGCATTGTTAGAGGTCCGAAGCCGTGAGACTCCTCCTAGTACACTGGGGAGAATGAGTCCATAAGTAAACTATCTTAAATTTTTGTAAATATGTGTGTTTGTAAAAGTAATATGAATATGTGTATATCTCCTAAAGTCTATTAGAAGTCTGGTAAGTCAATCATTGTAAATTATAAGAGTGAGAGGGACTCTATAAATTTCTAGATTGCCACCTTGTATGAGTGAGAGGAATTTTGTAAAGAGAGTTTCTATATTGCCACCTTATATGTTGTAAAGAGTGAGAGTAATCTTGTTAGAGATTTCTAGATAGTCTCCTTTACACTTTGTTATAGAGTGAGAGGAATATCGTTAAAGAGATTTCTCGATAGTTGCCTATACATATTGTTTTACAGTGAGATGAATCTTGCTATGAAGATTTCTAAGACTTTAGACAACAATATGGACAAATGAATTGTCTTATAATCAGATAAGGGTCTACATATTGATTGAATTGTCTTAGTCAACATTCTTTATTATAAAGAATTGAAAGTGAGCGAACAGAAGGATGCATGCAGTTGGAACATATAGTCCAAGAGAGGAAAGAGCATCAAAGTAATGAAAAACTTTCTAAGAGATGGTAAAGGAGAAATAATCCTCTTTTAAAGAGGCACATCAAGGTGCATTCTATAATCATATTTAATAATATGTCATGTTCTTATGATGTATACCTTGAACATAAGAAATCAAGGCAGGTATAGATGATAAAAATACAAGCATAATTATTTCCCCAAGGCAGGAGAGACAATGAACATAGTATTCATTTAGGGACTTCTACAGATACATCAAGAGTACAAGAACACAGAGTCCAAATGGGAAAGGCATAGATCAACATTCAACTTGGTTTCATATTGGTTGATATGGAATATATTCAAAAATAGGAGATATGAGTGGATGTTGAAATACATGTACATGTATTACAGATATTCAATGAACATGATTTTTTTTTTCGGGAAATCTATGAGCCAAAACCAGAGCTATATATCATATTAGCTATAGTGCCAGAGGCCAGAGTCATAGCTATATTCCAGAGAAGCAGACTAAAGCACACTAATCTTATTGATACTGAGAGGGGGGTGAATCAGTATCAAGTACAATTTAAAAACCTTTTTCAACTTATACTTAAACCATTCAATTATATCCAATGAGAAATGAACAATAGTATAAGAGTTACACCAATACACCACAATACACCATGCACAATATATGAGAAATAATCAATAGTTTTTGTTCAAGGGAAGTAATGACTTCCAAAGGTAGCTACAGATCCCAAATATAAAGGGAGGGATAAACCTCCAAGAAGAAGATAAAATCCTCCAATATCAAAAGATATTTTAACTCTCTATCCTTGCCCCTTCCTTCCACCCAAGAATATATGAGAGATAATAAAATTTTACATTAAATCATCACCATCAACCAATCATCACATAGAACCTAATAATGCTTTCTGAGACTTCTTCAATTTCTGCAATTATTCAATTCTTGGAGTACTCTGATCCTGTAGATAATGTTACTCAATGTATTCTCTGAAATGCCTCTAATTTTCACTCCTTGAATCCTCCCCAAAAAGAGGTTATAGA
>ML778402.1:251814-271034 GCA_009831015.1 Picea engelmannii
TTTACCTAGAACACCTGTTTATTGACTAGTTTCAGGACTGGTCACAAACCCTATATTCCACAGAGTGTATCTCCATAATTATAGCGAATCAAGAGTTGAAATTTTTACCAGAGGTACCTTGATATGTCTTCTCAATACCATAGCGATTTCACCATCTGAATCGTTCTAGAAAAAACTTTATAGCAAAAATGGTAAGATAACCTGAAAATAACATAGCTTAGAACACATCACCAAAAGACTTCATCCTCCCTTGAAATCCGGCCTTCTTTTACTTCTTCTTCCCTCTGAAATTCGACTTGTATCAAATGAATGTATAATGATATTTATTTATACCATTTATGTCACTTCCTTTTAACATTAGGGCCGACCTGACACTTTTTATTTTGTAATTATTTTCAGGGCCTACATGTACTTCATTTTTCAATTCACTTTGTCATCTTCAAAAATTAATTTCTCCTCAACCATGAGGATCCATGTGATGTGCCACATACCACTGGAAACAACATGATGTATACTATCCATTCATGGGTTTTGTATATGCATGTGCATTTTCCTTCATGTCCAAATACCTTTATCAATCTTGCGGTCCAAAACCCATGACTAGGGTTGACATCAATGAAAACAATCAATCTTCCAACAAATCTAGTACTTGATATCAAAGAACCAAATTGAATACGTATTTCCAAAAGAATCAACAAGATGGAAGAATGAAGAAGCTTCATCACTAAGTTACTAGATATGAACATTTCAGTAAGATGGAAGACTGAGTTAGAGTTATCATCACTAATTTGTTGAATATATATACTTTTGGAGGTCCAAAAGTTCTTAAGTGGGAAGGTGTGACCAAGGAGGATCTAAGGAACACTCACATAGGTCCAAGGGGATCCATAAATGCTCAAAATTTATCGTCTCAAATTGTCTTGAAAAAAAATCATTGCATAGAGATCGTTGTCAGATTTCCAATGGTGCAAACGGTTCGTCAAACGTGGCTCGTATGCAAAAGTTATGGGAAGTCAAAGTTTAGGTCAAAGTCAAAATTCAAAGGGTTAAAAAGGACACGTGTCATGTCCATACAGTGACATGTGACATGACCGTACAGGTGATGTGGCCACACCCCAAGGAACCACATGGACTAATCATACAATTGATTGGGAAACATAGGTGGTTTGATCACAGGTTGACAAGTGGCATTCGAGTGGTCCAATGGTTTGTTGACATGTGGCACATGTTAGCCAATAAGAGGATGCCACATGGAAGCCCCTCATTGGCTAATAATGGTTAATATGTGGTAAAATTATTATGGAGTCCGGGGGAAATCGACCCCATGACCTCCATAGCCACCAAAGACTTAACACAATCTCCATTGCCAACACACCATTACTTGGATCTTAACCATGATGTGGTAAATTATATATTTAAATTTGTGTATAGTTTCAAATGGATGGAGAAAGGGGATGAGGGATATCCCCCAACCCCTGGTCACATGCCATATCAAACTACCCATACCTATCCACAAAGGGGCTTAAACACAAGTTCACATGGGTGTTTGTTTGGCATATAATATATATAATATATATATTATATTAAATGTAACGAATTATATTACCATACGCATGCTATATATGGCATACATGTAACCATATTAAAACAATAACCCACAAATATATTCCATGCATAGGAATTGAACCCAGACCTTCGCCAATATAGAGGGAGGTTTTAACCACTAGACCAATCGCTCCAAATATAGCAGAGATTCCGGCAAAATTGGTAATATAGTTGCCAGCTAATTCGAGAGGAAATTTAAGGACCATGGCCTGTATATTGGGAATGGATCCTAATGCATATACATGCATACTGAGGCACAAAATCTGAGACTACATGAATTTCGAGACTGTATGGACTGTACATAAGTACGTGGAAGTACAAGCTTAATTTTGTGTTGCACTGTAAAGCATGCCAAATGGTACCTTGACGAAATTTCAAGTGTTTTATATCAAAATTGCATGATATTTCACAAGGATCGTGAATATGAGGTCTTTTTTGTGATTTGAGGTCATTTTAAAAACTGTGTACTCAATTGATCATTTATGAGTACTTAATGCATTGATTTACATGTCAGAAGGCGTAAAATTGAGCTAGTTTGGAAAGTGGTCGACTTTATAGTCAAAAGTTTCAGAATTTCTCAAGGATTTTAGTTTTGAACTATGTTTTTTCATTTGAGTAGTATATTTTTGGAACATCCTCAAGATTGGCTTATTTGGTCCATTTACATGGCATTTTTGGGATGAAGATAAGTAGTTTAATTGTTTTGAAAGGAACTTAAAGATGAAGAAAAATATGTTATCATCATTGTAATTTGATTTATTTTATGTCATATCATTTCTACTTCAATATAATATTCATTTTTATGAATTTTGGGTAAAGATCACATCATCAAAATTTTGCAATCACCTCAATAGATCATAGAAATTATAAAGAAACAAGTTAGATACTGCATGTATATATTTTCAAGAATAAGTGGTGTCTAAGGATTTTCAGATCAGAGAAGATGTGGAGAAGACAAGGTCTTAGCACAGATCTTGAAGATATAGGTCAAATGTTTTTATGATTAATATCTAGATTTTGATTAACAATGTTAATGTTAATTAACAGGTAGTAACAAAATGAAAACGGGTAATGGTGAACAACCCTTACAACTAGTAGAGTTGTGATAGAGAGAAAGGAAAGGAGCTTGTGGCAACAAGAAGCTTGCATCAAGGGATGTTGTAACACTTTCAGTTGAAGGTTGGAAGTGAGGATAAGGATATAAGTTCTCAGAGAGTGTGAGTAGGTACAAATCCAAGGAGGAGCAAAGGAGTGCTAAGAAGGTTCATGTGGAGAGAACCTATAATACCAAAAATCCAAAGCTCAGGAGGAATTTTGGTGAGGTATTGAGTGGTAGGTAGAAGAGACTTGCTATAGAGGCTTGATGCAACTCAAAGTGGACTAGGATAAGTTCACAATGAGGAAATGGAGATGACTACTGATGGTTATGTTAGAGGTTCAAAGAGAAGCCACAACAAGAGGAAGGATAATGCCAAAGAAGTTGGCAGAAAGATGAGTGAATAGGAGTTTAACAAAGAGTTTATTGAGGTAAAGGAGAGACTCAGTATAATTATGGAGTCGGTACAAGGAAGTGAGAGAAATCAATGATGGAGTTGGAATGTGAAGAATAATATCAAGTGGTGGCCTGTTGAGAAATTATATGGGAGGAAGTTGAAGCACACATTGAGTTCTTGGATGGAGGAAGATGAAGCATAGGTTGAGTTCTTGGATGGAGGAAGAGAAACTCAGGGAAGTTGAGTTCGGATAGAGGCCAATGACTGAAGAATAAGTTCAATACTATGAACCATAACAAGGATTGTTCCTTGAAGAAG
This sequence comes from Picea engelmannii, assembly GCA_009831015.1. Taxonomy (NCBI): domain Eukaryota; kingdom Viridiplantae; phylum Streptophyta; class Pinopsida; order Pinales; family Pinaceae; genus Picea; species Picea engelmannii. The sequence continues at coordinate 255,231 of ML778402.1, forward strand.
ATGTTGGTGAATATTCTAAGGAGAGACCTGCTGAGAGTCTCATGAACTGTTAGGAGATTTCAAATCAACACATGTGGGATATGTCAGAGGCATCAAAGGAGACCATGGGGTATTTAATTTTTAAAACTAATGAACTATGTATGATTGCATGATTTGAAAGTTTTAAATGTGTTGAACATGCACATAATATACCTAGCTAAACAATAATACACACATTTGCAGAGAGAATTGGAGAAAGAAGAAGGAGAGAAAGAATGAAATAATTCTCATTAACCGTTATGAATAATGAATAATTTACACATGATATAATCTGTATAGCTCAATAAGTGTGCAATGGAGGTGAACCAATGCACCATAGTGGTGGTCTAGAGTGATATGGACACACACCAGCAGTTACAGGAGTGAACTACCACCTAGTCTAGTCTCTTAGGCAGTTACGGGAGTGAACTGCCACCTAGTTGAGTTAACTAGTCAACTAGTCTTCAGTTCACTGACTGAATAGAGAGTAGTGAGGAGTTAACTCAGGGAATCAAGGCTAATGCGCCAGTTTGGTGATGATCCAAAGGAAAGTTCAAATTAGCATGGCGATGATCCCAATGTTGCATGGTGATAAAACCAATGCAACATCTAAACTCAACTCAACTAGTCAAACTGAAGTGTCAACTAAAAGAGAATATTCTCCAAGTGGAATATTCTCCCCTAAAATATAGGATACTGGATAATGACTAATTATTACTAATAAAAAAGGAAAAACCTTAGGAAAAATAAATCCTAGGTGTGTGTGAAGTAACTCCAACACCCCCTGAACATCACTATGGTGAAAATAAAGAATGGGTCCCGACAACGAGGACATGTTAGGTACCCAAATACAAAAGATACACTAAAAATAAAGTGAGGAAAGAGGGAAAACCTCATGGGAAAACCCCCCCTCAAGGTACAATGTATGTAAAATAAGAACTACAATTGCTAGACAATTGTGTCCTTCACTCCAAGACAACTTTGCAGAGAATGGAACTTCTTCTCAGTGAAGGTCTTGGTGAAGATGTCTACCCTCTGTTCTGCTGAAGGATAGAATTGTAAGTTGATGATCCCCTCATGTACTAAGTCCCAGATGTAGTGCATGTGGATCTTGATGTGCTTTGTCCACTACCTATGAATTGAATCTCTGCAGAACATCAGAGTGCTCTGGTTGTCACACCAGATGACAATCGACTGATGAAACAGAATGCCCAAATCAGTGAGAAAATGTTGTAGCCACATAGCCTTAATGGTTATGTTAACTACCCCTCTATACTCTTCCTCGATTGAAGATAGATAAATGGAAGCTTTCTTCTTTCTCGACCAACATATAAGCCCATAACCAAGATTGAGTGAGTAACCAGATGTGGACTTGCGATTAGTACCATCGCCAGCCTAATCAGAATAAGTAAATATGATGAGATCTAATGTAGAGTCTGCTTCATAATGAATCCCAAAGATGATGGTGCCATGTACGTATCGAAGGATACACTTTGCATCTTTGCAATGTAGCTCATGCGGCTCCTGCATGAACCTGGAAACTGTGCCAAATACATATGAGAGGTTTGGTCTGGAGTGTGTGAGATACAACAAGCTCCCCACTAGCTGTCTGTACAGTGTGTTGTCAACCGGTGGATTCTCCCCAACATCCTCAAGTTTGACCCCTGATAGGAAAGGAGTCGGAGTAGACTTGTAGTCTGTCATGTGAAATCTCTCAAGGAGATCTCGTGCATACTTGGCCTGAGACAGTTTGATGCCTGATGCATCGTGACTAATCTTGAGTCTAAGGAAGAAGTGTAGAGGACCCATGTACGTCATCAAAAACCTGTCATGTAGAATCCTCTTAACTGCAGCATCGCTGAAGTCGAGCACCCGGTGATCAAAAAATCATCGACATACATAACTAAAAGTATAAGTGAATCAATCATCCTGAGCATGTAGACATGTACAAATTTCTATGACAACAGGTAGGAGTCCATCTTGGCATACCATTCCCTCAGAGTCTGCTTGAGGCCATAAATGGACTTCTTCAGTCGACAGACCAAAGATGAGTCCTGAATAAATCCTTGGGGCTGCTCCATGTAGATCTCCTCAAAGAGATCATCGTGAAGAAATGCATTCTTCATGTCCATCTGATGGACTTCCCATCCTTTGGTTGCTGCAATGGAAAGTGAAAAACATATGGAATCCATATTCTCTACTGGAGCGAAAGTATCATCATAGTCAATACCATGAACCTGCTAAAATCCTTTGGCAACAAGCCTGGCTTTGTATCTGTTGATCTGTCCATCCGCTGTGCTCTTGGTCCTGTAGACCCATCTGCATCTGATAAGTTTCCTCCCAGAAGGAATGGGAACCAGATCCCAAGTCTGGTTCTCGAGGAGGGAGTTGTACTCCTCCTGCATGGCGGATTCCCAAAAGGAATTTCTAGCATCCTCACCATAAGACTTTGGATCTGAAGATTGAACAAAGAAAAGATGCCTAGAAGGCAATCGTTTAGTGGTAGTGAGTGCAATAGGAGGCTCCTAGAAATTAGATTGAGTCATCCTAGTATCCCTTGGATCACCAACGAGATCTCCTGTAGCATGAAGAGTAGTATGTGCCCACTTGGGCCTCTGCTCTGGCTCTGCAACTCCATCTGGATTCTCTGACTCTGCATCTGACTATACTGACTCTGAATCTGAATCATCTGAGTCCTCTGAATAAAAAATCTTGCCTGAAGAAGAGTCGACATGTGCATGCTCATCATCTCAGACATGTGGAAGAGTGAAGGTGTCTGCATGCGGCTTCTGAGGTACATGCGAGACACTTTCCTCAAATTGGACACTAAACTCAATGATGATCCAGTCCGAGGAAAGATCAATAAGACGATATCCCTTCACACCATTGGGGTATCTAAAAAAAATGCACTCGGTTCTCTATGGATCAAGTGCCTTCCCCTTTTTCAGAAGGAATCTAGGCCCATGCATGTGAACCGAAAATGCGAAAGTGGTTCACTTCCAGTTTAAGGCCACTCCAAGCCTCATAGGGGGTCTTATCTTTGACAGATCTATGGGGAGATATTTTTTGGATGTGTGTTGCACAATTAAGTGCTTAGGCCCATAGTCCTTGTGCTAATGAATTTTCATACAACATGCAAGATGCCATCTCCTTTAGAGATCTGTTTTTCCACTCAACAACTCCGTTTTTCTATGGAGTATAGGGAACCGTGTGCTGCAACTGAATCCCTACCTCATGGAAAATATTTTGGATCTCATGATTCACATACTCTCCCCCATTGTCAGTTCAGAGGACTTTGATCTTCTTTTCGGACTGTGTCTCAACCAGGGCTTTGAAATCTTTGAGGTGTTGAAAGACCTCAGATTTTTTCCTGAGAAAGTAGATCCAAGTAAAACGTGAGAAATCATAAAAAAAAATGAGAACAAACCTCGCTTTGCTGATGGATGGATGCGGAAAAGGACCCATAAGGTCACTGTGAATTATATCTAAAGGTGTGGAAGCTCGCTGAGACTTTCCTTTTTTGAATTTCTCTTGAGGGTGTTTCCCGAGAACACATCCCTCACACACTCCCTTGGAGAAATGGATGTCTGGTAGACCATCAACTATTTTGTGCTTGCTAAGCTGTTGCATGTATCTAAAATTCAAATGTCCAAACCTTTCATTCCATATCCTACTACTTTCATTAGCATGAGTAAGTAGTAAAGAAGAATCATGTTCAATGAATTCATAAAAAGTATACAATCTAGACTGATGATTTACCTCACCGGTAGCAACCCTGGAGTTGGTATGCATGTTGTAAATGTCCACGAAATTTGGTGCGAATATTAATTTCTTTTCAGTGCCAAAATTTTTCATCTGATATATGAAGATAAGGTTGACAGAAAGTTTGAGAACATGCAACACGCTCTCGAAGATTCCATTAGTGAGTTCAATCCTTCCTTTGCTAGTGACTTCGACATAAGAGTTGTCCCCCATCAGAATAGGAGGACCTTTACATGCATCCAAAGAAGAATAGACTTCTTTTGATGCAACCATGTGATGTGATGATCCTGAATCAATGATCCAAGCATCGGGAGAGGAGTTGATTCCAATCAAGGCATGATTAGAATTGCCTTTCTTGGAATTCAGATCTTCTATCTTCTTCTTCTTTGCACCCTCAGGGATGCAATCTCCAAGGTTGTTTTGCTGAAGTATTTGAGACATCATATCTATTTGTTTTTGCATGCATGCAGATTCCAAATGGAATCCTTTGTGACAATACATGCATTTCTCCCCTTTTCTTCCCTTTTCTCCTTTGGATCTGGAGGCATCGGTGAAGGGTTTTGTGTACCCTTCCTTCTTCGGATGTGCATGAGATTTATTCTTATATTTATCTTTATATTTCTGATATTTTTGGCTGCCATCATGCACAATGAGCACATGCGCCCTTTGGCCTTTGATTGTGCCCATGTTGATGAGCTTGGTTTTCTCTTGTGTCAAAGATTCGATAAAGTCCTCAAGAGAAGGCATCTTCCAGGTGGCTCCATAGGCGAATCTGACATTATGGAATGTAGATACGAATATAGATAATTCAGGACCAAGATTGGAGATAATGGTGAGAACCATTTGTTTCTCCTCCTTCGATTTATCAACCCCGCAAGCTTTGAGTTGCAACAGTAAATCCTTGAATTTTGTAAAGAAATCTTGGATATTATCGAAGCTTTTTAGATCCAATGTGAGCAGCTCCACCTCCAGCATGTGTCCCCTCATCTCATATTGTTTTCCAAAGAGCCCTTCCAAGGTGGTCCAGGCTTCATTGGGAGTCTTACAAGAAGATATATGAAAAAGGAGATAGGGAAAAAAAAAAGACTGGAAATTATTTCATGGGCCTCATCCATTCGATTTAAGCACTTGGATTTTTCTATGGATGATGTCAGTTATGTTTCTATATTCAAGGTTAAACTGTACAACCCTCTATATCAGATATGTATGGTTATTTTCTCCTTCCATGCAAAATAGTTGTAAGGTGTAAGAATGAATTCTTTTTGGAATTCCATCTTTCCGCTGTCTTCAATCTTTTGTACCTGCAAAAATTTTTGGTGTATCTTTTGCTTAGCAGTCCGTTGGCTATGATACCATGTAAATGTGTTGAAACTAAAAATAATAGATCTAGCTAAACATTAATACACACATTTTCATAGAGAATTGGAGAAAAAAGAAGAAGGAGAGAAAGAATGAAATAATTCTTATTAACCGTTATGAATAATGAATAATTTACACATGATATACTCTGTATAGCTCAATGAGTGTGCACTGGAGGTGAACCAATGCACCATAGTGGTGGTATAGAGTGATCTGGACACACACCAATAGTTATAGGAGTGAACTTACGCCTAGTCTAGTCTCTGAGGCAATTATGGGAGTGAACTGCCACCTAGTTGAGTTAACTAGTCAACTAGTCTTCAGTTAACTGACTGAACAGAGAGTAGTGAGGAGTTAACTCAGGGAATAAAGGCTAATGCGACAATTTGGTGATGATCCCAAGGCAAGGTTGAATCATCATGGTGATGATCCCAATGTTTCATGGTGATCAAACCAATGCAACATCTAAACTCAACTCAACTAGTCAAACTGAAGTGTCAACTGAAAGAGAATATTATCCAGGTGGAATATTCTCCCCTAAAATATAGGAGAATGGATAATGACTAATTATGACTAATAAACAAGGAAAAACCTTAGGAAAAAAAAATCCTAGGTGTATGTGAAGTAACTCCAAAACAAGTCATGAAGATATCTAGCCACTTTAATTTGTCCTAAAGGAAGAATTGCCTCGTGAAGGCATAGAGGAGAGACATAGTCATAAATATAACATGTCAGAGGAAGGGACAACATTTTCTCTTGAAAGTTGTGAAATATTAATATATGCATGTTCGAACAATGTAGATGTTGAGGACAACAAATAAGATGAAGATGTGAAGAGGACAATGAGCCGACTTGGAGATACTTCAGATGATGAAGTACATGGAATCTTGGAAAGGGATATGGAAGGATACCATGATGCATGTATGGAGCTTGCCAAAAGAGAAATGACAGTTAAGGATGATGAAAATACTAAAGAAAATGATCATTTGTGTATGATCATGAAGGAATCCTTAAAAAGAGGTATAAAATGTTTGCAACAAATATGTCATTTTAATAAATTCCAAATACAAAATTTTATTGAGCAATCATGTAGACTGAGCATGCAACTTAAGGATATGCAGTGTTTTTTGCAAAAGTTTTTATTTAGTGAGCAGTGTTATCAAGAAGATAAGGATAGAGAGATAGGTGAAGAACAATAGATGGCAACAACTAGACACATTTTCTGTGGAAATTTGTAGTAGAAAAATTGCAACAATAGTCTATACAAGCAGAGGACAAGATTGGACATTGAGGAGTTATGGAAGCATTTGATGAAGGTTTCCAAGAGGAAATACCAGAGAAAGAACAAGAAGAATAATAAGAAGAATAATAACATATCATTACAACTTACAAAATCAAGCAGATATGTTGCACAACAACAAAGTAAAGTATGGGATTCTACAAGGTTGTAGCCTACAACAAGACAACAACAATTCAACAAAACAAGTGAGAACCAACATAAGATATGGGATCCAGGAGGACATAAAAAAATGAAGACTCGTGATCAAGAGATAAAGAACATTTTTGTTCCTTAGGAGTGTGATGCAGGAGCATTTTCCCTCCTAAGTCAAGCACATTTGACTAGGCCTAGGGGTCTTGAATTTAATTGTTTAATTTTTTGAAATTCCTATGTTTTATGGATTTCTAGAAGGATGTGTAGGGTTGAGATTTGGTTGAGAATATATGATTGTAATTAGATTTTTCTTGTTAAATCATATATCGAGAGTTGTGAGGAATTAGAGAGATATTAGGGGTAATTTATAGATTCCTTGAGTATTTTGTGGATCTAGAGGATCCTAAGGGTTGTGAATGAGGATTTTGTGGATCTAAAAAAAATTATGGTTTCAAAGTCTTAGTGTTAATTGTTGTAATCCTAAGGGAATATTGGAGTGGCCATCCAACAAGGAAATCTGACCAGAGAGTGAGATTATGAAAGGCCATTAGAGGAGAGAATCCTTATGTAAATCATATGTACAATATATGTATAATTGAGTAATGGAATCACTCTATTTCGAGTTTACATGGAACTGTTTTTCCAAAGACCTATATTCATTGTGGTGTGTGTGTTAAATCTCTGCAAGATTGAATGTTCATACTTAGTTCTCTTATGATTATGTTTTCTGGTTTCTTAAATATCTACTGAGATCATGGAGGAAGAGTCTTAGTTGAAAGAATTCTTTGGAGAAGACTTCAGGACCCGAAAAACGAAATCCATTCGATGATCATTGATCAGTTTTAGGATCAATGATTCATATTAGTCGCAGGTGTGTGTAAATGATGGTGAACAAAATAGAGGAAGAACCATCATGTTCATTGGTTTATGAGTTCAGAAGAACATGAGTCATAATGTCATTATCATTGGCCATTTGAAACCGTTGGATCGTGGAGGTTATCAAAGAAGAAGCGTCAGATATATTAGTGAATCTGGATCATTAGATCGGGAGCCAAGTGAGCGAGAGACATCAGATAAAATATTGTGGTGAAATTAAGGTGTTTTGCAGATGAGGGGAAACGATGATTGTTGGATCACAATTAGAATTTAATTGTGACCGTCAATTCATAAGACAAGGTTTTATTTGTGGGGTTATGCTTGGACGGACGAGATTAGATCTGGAATGGAGCTCTTCCAGATCGATGGCCAGAGTTTGTTCAATATTCAGAGTCTGATACAACAATATCAAGTGTTTTAGAGTTAAGTCTTTAGAGTGCAGTAATGAAGAATACTCCAATGAAGGCAGTGCAACCAACGAAGGTGATTAATTTAGAGTAGTCCATACCAATATCTACAAAAGTGACACGTGACAATAGATTATTGGTTATCAGAGTAAGGCTGTCAGATTTTAAAAAATACTCTGAGAGATATAGTCCGATAGATGGTTGAGATCTATTCAAAATTGAATAGATCAACTATTTTGAATATGACATGTGGTGGCTGGTTGAGTTACATAACAATTGAAACCCATGAATGTGAAGTGGAAAAGTGGCAGTTGGATCCATGAGTGTAAAGGTGACACATGGAATATACGTACAATTCATTCGATGAGTACCTAGTGCTATAGTGGGAAAACCCCCCTACCAACTACACTAGGGTTCTAAAGTGCAGGAAGAGATAAATGTCTAAATTCTCCTACTTTTAACAGCTATCCCAATAGTACCCCACAATCATACATAATATGCAAAGTATAGGGATTTTGTAGGCTTACCTTAAATCCCACGTCCGGTGTCGATCCCTTTGCGCTTCGTTGTTTCCTAACTGCAAATCTCCTCCCAAGGCCAACCTACATTCACCAAAAGAAAAAAAAGAAACTACGAGCATGCATTATATATATTGATTAATGGGTTAGATATCATAACAAAATATAAATAAATCATAAATATTGAAGATATCATTTGGCCGGACGAAAAAAGTACTTCTTTATATTAATCTCACATAGTAGCTTACAATATGAGACCGGAAACTGCTCCTCGAACTCGGTCCTAGGCTCCTCTTCACCAAGCTCCAACTGCTTCAATGTAACTTTCTCCTCTTCATTTCTCTCTAGGGAAATGAAAAGGGTTTGGAATGGAGGAAAAAGGGTTGGAATAAAGAATTATGGCTCAAACTCACAATGTAGTGGAAAATAATTGGGGCAAGGGGGAATACTAAAATGGGCAGAGTTTATATGCTCTCATGATTCTTGTAGGAATGGGACCCCAACACCTTATTTTATATTAAAAAAAGATAGTTATTCGGTTGGGTGACCGACTATGGGTGGTCAATTGGTTAGGAAACTACCCAAAAGCCCGTATCCCCTTGCAACTTTTTATTTTTTGCAATTTTTGTGAGTATATGTGGGTTGTAATGGTGCAGATAGTATGCGTACATGATATGTAGAGGTGTAGAAAGCATGTGTATGTGGGTAGTAGTGGTGCAGGGCGCATACACCTTAAAAAATATGGTTTTTAGAAGAGCTATTCAGTGATGTCTTTGGCAAAAATAGCAAGTAAGATGGACTGCTGCCAGGTATGCATGTATGGTGAAATTTAGGGTTATAATAGATGCCCCCTAATGTGTGAGGTTAGAAGAGAATATGATGGCCGAAATACATTACAAATTTTTACCAACGTATGAAGCGAGTGAGCCCAGAGACTGAAGTTTGAGAGGTGCCATTTGCAAAATAATAATTGTCTCACCGAGATGGGCATACCCATGCTTGAGATAAAGTAAAATCATGGCTACCAATCAAATACACTGCAGATCCATGTCATACAACTATATAAAGTGTAGCCGCGATCCATACACAACGGATCTACATATCAAAATCAAAAGATATACATGTCTAGTATCCATTTTAAGAAGCCAATGACCCTTGATGGCTAGAGATGAGGCCTTCATAGCTCGAGCAACAACTTCAATATATTCAAAACTCAGGTAGGAGTGTAATATGAGTGTATGAATTCACTACCCAGAGGTGTTCGATGGCTCGTCGGGAACAGACAAGAGGATCTCGGTGATCAGGCAGAGAAATTCATTGATTTTGAACAAGGACTTGATTGGAATTTTGGAATGGTCAGGCATGAGGACAAAAGACAAACTACAGAAGGGCCAACTCAAAATGGGAAAAACTTCCCTTGGACAATAGCACGACAAATGATGAGACTCGGGCATCATGATTAACATAAGTTTACAATGCAGGAGGCAACACAAACTCTCCAAATGTTTGGAAGAATAACCAAATGGAGGAGGACACAACTCCATGTAGTGAGAACAACTTCCTAAGGTCATATTAAATCCTAAATCTTGACGAACAAACGAAAGGATGTGCTTTGTCCAAGGGCGACCCATTGTGATGCCAAAAAAATAAAATACTTTTCCCTTCCTCTTTTTGGGGTATATTTATTTTTTTTTGTCTTTTTCAATAATTCTGGAAGGTTTGAAAAATAATAAAAGAATGTTACGTTACAAAGGAGGAACAAGTGTCGCAATAATACTAGTTCCAAGCACAAGGAACACACTAATGCTTAGAGCAAGGAGACATATGCAGGAAAAGGACACTCGAGAAAATTCATCCATGGATTAAGGTGTCAAGACGCAAAATCAAAGTGCTACAAGGCTTGCATTATAAGGCATGCTTCAGATGGTTCAGTTGAGAGAAACATGGAGCCGACATTAGGCCAAAAACGTAGGGATGCAAATGTGATTAATAAGACACAATGATAACATCCTTCGATGTAATTTTAACGAGCCCAGAGAAGGTAAGCTTGATGGTTTTTCACTTTTAGAGAGTCTGAAAAAAGCGTAAAAGAAGACTCCACTGGGGTACCTTTTTCGAAAGTAGTCTAGTCGGTTCGAAAAAGGGGTAAAATAGCACCGAAAATATGTCTATTTAAAACCATTTTAACGAGTGTGACAAAGACAAGATCACTTGAAAATCTTTTCAATTTTAAGGAGTCTGAAAAGAGCTTATCTATGGACTCACTACCTTTTTTATAGATTTAGTCTCCCTAGCTCGAAAAAGTGAAATTTACTAAGGAGAACTCTCTCGAGGTGTACCTTTTTCCTCCTTAATATACAGGCTGAAAAAAGGGCTAAACTCATGCCAGTAGATGTTTTTCTTAACCAATTAATGAGTGTGAAGAAACAAGGTCACTCGACGATCTTTTCACTTTTAAGGAGTCTGAAAAGAGATTAAATATGGACTCCATAAGGGATGTTCTTCTAGACCAATTTAACGAGTGTGAAGAAACAAGGTCCCTCAGCCATATTTTCAATTTTAGGGAGTCTGAAAAGAGCTTAACTATGGACTGTATGGGGGTTCCTTTTTCGTAAATCTAGTCCCTCAGGCCCAAAAAAGGGTTAAATGTATACCTGAGAATACTCTTCTAGAGAACCAAAGTTCCTATAGTATACCTTTGTTCGTACAATTGACTGTCCAAACTGAAAAAGGGGTAAACTACCGCCAGACAGACGTGCCTTCAATTTTTAGTTTGGAAAGCGTGAAGGAAAACAAGATCGCTCGACAATATTTTCATGTTTAATGAGTCTTAAAAGAGCTTAAAGAAGACTCATAATTGTTTGGGAGTCCCGAGGGTGAGGTCAGGAGTGATGATGAATCATGCAAATGAAGCTCAAAATCATAATCAAGACAAGACTAACAAGGACTCCCGAGCCTAAAGGTCATTAACGACGGCATGGATGCCAAAAGCAATGAGGATCTAACTAGGGCATCCATGTAGAGGTAGGCTCTACCACTAAATTAAGACACTTCTAAAGCAGTAATGAGGGTTCCTTGTCGCAACTCAGTGGGATCGATCCTATGGCAAAGCGAAAAAGACAACGAGATGCAGAAAGTGGAGGTGAAATCCTAACTTAGATGCAAAAATTTGGAAAAACGATTTTTCACCAAAGGACCTTTAAAAATGACCCAACTGTCAAAAATTTCCCCAAGACCAAAAGTGAAGTATATCGTAACATCACGTAAGAAACTCCAGAATCATGCTAAATGATTTTCAATCTAGAAAAAACGACAAAAGGGTCCAAAAAAAATGAAAAAAAGGGGCCAAAAAGTCTATAAATAGAAGCTGGAAGCTCATTATCACCATTGTAAATTGAGAATTAACCAAAAAATAAAAAACAACCCTTTTTTAAAAGAGTTTATTCCAAGAGCTTCAGAGGATGAAATGAACTTCCACTCAGACCAAGTAAGTACAAACTATCTCCTCTTGCATTTCCATACTTTCTTTTTGCTTTGATTTTAGTTTTTGGGAGGGCGTGCACCTCTAAAAAAGGTCGACCCTACATGTACGCGGGATGTCTCATAACAACCCACGTATGCCCATGTTCAGAAAACAGTCTGCCCGCATGCATACGTGACTGTGTCCAATACAACCCGCGTGCACACTCAAAGATTTGGAAAATTTTAAAAATGCAAGATTTATCCCTCCATGAACTTGTCATTTTTCAGGATGTACGTCCACTGGAGAGAGAGGACACATGAAGACGTGGATATTTTAGTCGATGATGACCCCACATATATGGCCACATTGAGACAATGCAGTTTGTGGAAGTTCTTCGAGTGTCTGTTTATGAGGGCACAACCCAGGTTGTTGAACGCCTTGGTAGATTACTGGAATCTTGATGCAGAGGCATTTATGATCGAGGGGCAGTCATTGACTCCAATGACTGAAAACATTTACTTCCTTACTGATCTCTCGAGGAGAGGTGATCCAGCCAACTTACGTACTTTTCCCCCTAGGCCTCACAACATTGAGGAGTTGATTGGATTCCATTTCGAGGCTAGTACTGAGAAAGTAGGTTCTCAGGTGTTGATAAACAAGTCAACAATCTATCACTGAAAGTGATAGTTATACTCATTGGGTGGATTACTGGATCCACGACTTTACAACAGGCCTCTCGGGCGCACATGCATTGTGCAGTGCAATGCTTTAATGCACATATTTTTGATTGGAGTACAACCATGCTAGACTGCATGAAGAGACAACTTATCGAGCATCACGGGTGAGAAAAAACAAACTTTGGGTTCGAGACCATTCTATGCTCTTTCTTCTTTGAGAGGGTACCCATTCTTAGTCCATGAGAGACAGTGCGAGGGCATGAGGCCTACCTCCTAGAATTATGTATATGGGCGACATTGCTGCCATGACAGGGGGGTGGAAGGACCATAGAGGCCTTCGATGATAAGTTTTTTGACTGGTGGGCATGATAGATTCCAACAATAGAGCACTACCCCTATGTCGGGATAAACTTTTCCAGGGATCCGGACATGCCCATACCTCCCTAAGGAAAACGAGGAGAGATAGGTACGTTTGTTTCTTAAAGTTATTTAATTTTTTATTTCTTTTTATATATCATTTTTATGTGTACCAAAGCATCTGACAACTATGTATTTTCTATGTACATATGTAGGACCAGTGCGTCCTATTTTTGTCCTTATACACACTTGCAAACATGAGCTAAGTCTGGCTCACTTAGTATGTCCTTGGAGGCATAATGCCTAGGTTCACAACCCACGCTGTCACTTTGACCGAAACCTCTTCCGTCTAGGCTCACTCCTAGGAAAGCCAAGGGGGGTAGTCCCTAGTTTCTAGATAAGTTTTAAAGTTAGGTTCTAGGAGTTGATTTTAATTTCTTAAGGTTAGAGGGAGTCTATCCTAAGATACTAAGGAAACAATGCAAGATGCAATGGTTAGCATGTCAAGCAATCCTTTTCCTAGGGCAACTAAGACTAGTGCCTAAGATTGGGCAAGGGGTCAACTAGATGTTAGGGTGCTTCGTTACAAATAGGATTACAAGATACTTACAAAAGAATAATTGAATTAGATACAAGATTTACAAATAAAGAATGCTAAGATACAATAAGCAAGCTAACTACTTTTAAGTGTATGTGTAGGATACAAGGAGATCAAAACATTACCATCACATTTATGAAATCATCATCAACAAAAGATCATCATCAACACATCATTATTATCACCACATCAACAAAGAAGATTTAGAGATTTTTAAGCACAAGTGTTATAAGGATGATGAAGATTACCCACTCTTAGTTATTAAACCCACAAAGTATTTATTAGATTAAGCCCAAGGTTGGATTATTAAAGGTTTCTTAAGATTATCAAGTTTTAATTACCTTTATTAAGATTTTCACCAAAGCCTCCTCCTCCTATTGCCAAATGGTTGCTGGATGCTCAAGATAGTATAGCAATGAGGCTAACCCTAGTTGTCACAGTCAACCCAAAGCATTGAGTTTTTATGGAAATGACACTCCTTTTTTCCGTGAGACCGTCCCTGACCTATCACTGTACGTTGCCCTCCTCAATACCCATTTTAGATGGTGAATATGGTGGTCTAAGGTACCCTATTAAGTCTATTAGGTTAATACATGAATTAGGTAGACTTTTAGGTGTGTTCTGAATATTTTATGACACTTTTAAAATGTGGTTTAGTGTTATGGCCAAAACTTACTTCAACTTAAATGTGTTGCTTAAGCTTATGAAATGAAAAGGCATTAACACATATAAGCTATGTGAGAGAAAATTATTTAATGCACCAATACGTAGCTTGCAAATTTAAGAATAAAATACAAGGGCAAGAACAACTTTCCAACAAGAAGAAGAAGAGATGAGCACACTTATCTTATTTTGATTTAAAGCATTAAGATCCAAGCACAAGTGTGATAAAAAAGATTTAAGTGTTAGCCTACACTATCAACTTAATCATGAAAGTTACTTCAAGCAAGTGGAAAATGGCCTTAAGATTAATGCATGAAAGAAAAATACCATTCACCTAACTTATTGAAGCATTTAAACATTTATGTCATTTAGATCTAAGCATGTAAAATGAAGATTAAACTTTAAGGAGCTTAAGGATGCAAGTAGATCTAGCTAAGTTGATTATGCTCAATAGGATTAAGCTAGAGACTAATTATGCATGAGATCTAGATCTAGAATATATCAAAACATTAAGCACTTAGATCAATAACACATATTAAACCCTAACCTTACTACTTGGGGTATTCCTCTCCCAATAGGTAGGTAATTATTAGACTTGTTAGGCTTTATAAGAAACTTGAAATGAGAGAGAAACATAACAAGAAGGACAAGCTAACTAACAAGCAAGCAAATGGAAATCAAACAACCTAATCCCCACGTCCTAGGCCTGGAGGATGCCCAACATCAACCAAACCCCACATCCTAGCTCAAAAAGGTGCAAAAATACAAGAAAAACAAGATCTATGCTAAACCCTATCTACCCCAAGGCTCACACGTGGGAGGAGGCCATACCACTTCCTTCTCCCACAACTATGAGCCACTAAATCAGCGAAATAAAAAGAAAAATGCTCAAGAAAGCTCTAAAAATGAAGAAGGAGGTTGAGAAATAACTACCAATCCCTTTGGGGGGTCTTTGAGTGTTGTGTGGATGCCTTTGGGTAGCCAAAAACCCTCTGAACCAGATCTGAACCTGCAAAAACCAACAAGGTAGCCTTGCTGGAAATGTTACACACAACAAACAAAGTGAAGAAAAACTTTTTCCTTTTTAGGGCAAAATTTTTCTTAAGAAAATTTGATAAAATTTAATATAAATGACCAAGCTTGCTAAGTTAAACTAGCTGAAATATATGTGAATGTGAACAACAATAAGAAGAAGAGTAAAGGGTGAGAAAGTATGGAGTTTGCATGTGTCTCAAGGGAAGAATCTTCCTTGGTGCATTCCCAATGAAACCCTTGAAGCTAAACCTGAAAAAATTGAGAGGTGATGTGCACACAAGAGATAATATGTTGCATATACTAACAAGATGACATTTCAATCCTATCTAGCAAAACAAGATATATAAATCTACAAGCATGTGCATTGATAGATCTATCCAAGTAACATTTTACCTAAGATCCAATGTGTGCAATCACCAACCAAATATAAAAAAATTTACTTCATATGTGTGGCAAGAACAAGCATGTGCATAACTCTTCCAATTTTCCTCCAAATCTTCTCTTTATTACTCAAGAAAATGGATCTTGGAGAAAACTTACTCCAAAACCCTAAGAGCCAAAGAATGGAAATTATGGAAAGAAAGAGAGAGAGAGAGTGAGAAATCAAGTAGCATAACATTAGCTCAAGATATGGTGAGT
>ML778402.1:280809-303951 GCA_009831015.1 Picea engelmannii
AGTGGATTCTCAGATATTTGAGAGGTACTACTACTCATGCATTATGTTTTGGAGGTTTAGACACTTTTCTACAGGGATATGTTGATTCAGATATGGCAGGTGATAAAGACAGCAGGAGGAGCACCACAGGGTATGTTTTTACTATAGGTGGAACAAAAGTAAATTGGATTTTGAAACTGCAAAAGGTTGTTGCACTTTCAACAACAAAGGCAGAGTATGTTGCTACTACAGAGGCTAGTAAAGAGATGATTTGGTTACAAAGGTTTATGGAGTAATTGAGAAAGAAGCAGGAGAATAACAAGTTGTACTGTGATAGTGAGAGTGAAATTTGTTGGCGACGAAAGTCACTCCTGGATTGCTTACAAGAGCAGAGCTCGACGCCCATCAGTTTTTATGTCACAATTTAATGAATGGGGGTGGTCAAATGGAAAGAGACCTAGGAAAGCAACATTGGCACATGAACTAGGGTCTGGTATGTAGAAAGTAAGGGAGGTCTTGATCCAACTTCTGTCAGTAGGTTTCTTAAAGGGTGGTAGATGGAAGACTTGTGAGAAGGGTGAGCAAGACTGCCTCGGGAAATAGGCCTTCGAAAGCTTGAGGAAGAAAAAATCAGAAGCCAAGATCCTCTTGGTCTAGAGTTTCAAGGAGCTGAGGGGTGACTCGACTGGATCCTCCAATTCCAATCCATTCCAGCACTGAGAAAACACAAGAACTGATTAGAAATGATGCGACTATTGCAGTGATCCAACCTACATCATCCTACAACAACGCAACTCGACTGGATCCTCCAATTCCAAGCTGTTCTAACACAGTAGACAAAGAGATGGAAAAAGAGGCTGACATCCATAAAGTAAGAAGTCTCCAATGCCTTATACATTAACCAGAGCGACCAGCGCTGCATCAAAACTTTACAATCGGGAGCCTAGCTCAACCATCGATCCCTTACAAAAATGGCGAAAATGCCTACATATACTCAAAAACAACAACAACAACAAAAATAAGACGTTGCATTAAAAACATTACATCTGCATGTATTCTGACAGTCTGCGCATGCAGACTCTGGCCGATCGTGCACCCAAGATTTGGTGTCCCCTCGGCCAAATTCAAATGGCTATTCTTTGTCAGACGCCACCTTAACTGCGCATGGCTCCTGCAAGGGAAGTAGCTGAGCCATTAAGAGCCGAGCTAGCGTGTGCAGACCTCCTCCGGTTGGTCGAAGACTCGGCATGGATTTTTTGGAAGAAATGGTACACAGGACCCTCTCGAGTAGACCGCTTTCCAGGCCCTTTATACTTCGCACCTAATGAATGAGGAGAGGTTTCAACCACCCCTCCTTGTCTTCATTTACTCCGAGCGAGAAACAATATTGAGATTGGATCCGATGGTGCCTAGAGATCACGATGATCCCCTCTGTAACTAAACTCGGCACCTTTGGCCTTCTTTATACAGCTCCTTTCTTTCCCTAAGTGACCACGGGCTGTGACCACGTGCTTATTCCCAAGGCGCTTTCGGCATTCGCGAATGGGAAGGAGCTAATCCCTACTTTTTGAAATCGCGATGAGAGAAATGTCGAGACGACTTAATCTGGTGCCACACATCCCTCTCAAATCTGATGATCCTAAACTCACTCGACGATGCCGTGGTCCTGGGTCCTGGATGCTTTCGTCACTTCGTACATCGGGGATATGAGGGATTCACTCCTTGCATTTCGAAATCGCGATGGGCGAAACGGCGAAGAGCCTAATCGCGTGCGCTAGGTGTCCCCTTTGGATGGATGGATGAGGTTGTTTCTCGATACTGCGGGCCTGACTTTGAGTGCTTTCGACGCTTTCGGGGTTCAGGGTTTCGAGATGCAGAATGGCATGAAACTCAGACCCTTCGAACTCCCGAATGCCGAAACACCAACGCGACTAGATCTCGCGCCACGCGTCCTTTGGATGGATGACTACCATCCTCTCCTGCATAACCAATGGGTGCTATCCAATGCGCTAATCTCAGCATGCCTCTGCTAGCTGCTATTTCCCGCCAACCATTGATATGCTCCCTTGGATAAATCTGGACCGTCAGCAATATAATCTTGCCCGCCTACTTGTTTGGAAGCCTGAAATGAGATTCTTCACGTTGCGCTCAGGCGCTTCTCATGCGATTTGCAGACCTGAATACTCTTGTACCCAGGACAAGAAATGTTACTAACATTAGGCTCCATGGGGGATAGAGTCATCCCTGTGATGCTCTAAGGACTCATTTTGCAGTTTCAGTGCCTTGTTGTTGGGCTATGGAGTCAGGTTCAAAACATCCCGTTGCTGAAAATACAAGATGAAAAATAAAAGCAACAAATAAAGATACATGCTCAAAGGAGCTTATTTATATACAATACTAAACTAATAAAACACTTTACATGGGGCTAGGTGAAAGCAGATTTCTACCATATCCATTCAAGCAGCTTCCTGGATATAAGCTCCTTCCTTATTTTAATGATCATCAACAGATGGTGTAACCATGACAACAGAATGGTTACACTCTTCAACTCCTCCTTACAGGCTGGAGTTGAGATGAAATAGGGCAGCTTCAAGGCATAGGGGAAATGCCACTCCATATACTTGCTGACAGGGTCATAGAATGAGTGGCCAATCCCAGAAAATTGGCGACAAGTAGCCTCCTCTGCTACGTAGTTGTTCCCATGTGGATGAATATCTCTGACAAGCACGGGTGAGTGGAAAAATGTCGTAGGGTCATTGATCTCGGGCGGTGGCTACTCGTTGACTGACTCTGGATAGGAAAATAAATGTGTGCTTAGCTGCTCTTTTGGTTCTTCCTTGTCTTCTTCGTGTACTCCCCCATGTTGTAAAAAGGGAACGGTCTCCCGATCCTTATCTTCAATCCCAAATGTAAATACATCATAGGAAATCTCATGAAGGAATAAAGAATGATCCTCTTCCACAATGGCTTCTTTGTTTAAATCTAAGACATCAGGCTCATTGGGGGCAGATGCTAATGCATCCAAAAAATATTCAATAATCTCTTCAAAAGAGCTGCTTAGATCATCTACCTCGAAAACTGGAAAATCCTCTTTGTTGCCTTCGGATTCCAATTTTGCACACTGGGGAGTGGGGAATATCGCCTGCACCACTAGTTCACTCAGAGTGCCATCCTCTTCCCTGGGAACTTCATCACTCTCATAACCCCCTCCGGCTGCAGACGAATGGGGAGGAGAAAGGGCGGAGCTCTGACCCAGGTCATCAGGATCATCCTCATAGCCTACATCTGAAACAGCTTCATCCGGCATAGAGTTGTGGTATCCCTCACTACAGTTATGAAAAACTAACACAGAGGGATAAAACTCTTAACAATAGGCAGTGAAGGCTGCATGGAATTCACTGAGTGAAGAAATGCTAGCAGGGCGTAAATAATGATACCATTTACGAGCATCCCCTGCTAACGAGAACATGAACATTTTCAGTAATACATCCTCATGATGTATCTCCCACTGATGCATGAGTTCATGAAACTCACTAAGGTGCTGAGCAGGGTTGTCCTTTTCACGTTTTCCAAATATGGGCAAATAATCACCCCATTCATTCGGAGAAGGGACAACATTAGGAAAACCAGGAATAGCAGAAAAATTAAAAGGAGAAAACCTTCGAGCTAAGATTTTCTCCATTCTGAACCAGTGGAGTCGCCAATCGATCCTTGAATCATGGAGTCACCAGGTGAAAGATGCACAAATTCGAATGTGTCTGGTCCTTGTTCACCATCAAAGGCCAGATCCTAACGTTGTTGTTACCCCAGGAAGCTTCTCAGGCTGAGAAAGAAACTGCTGAAACCTTCTCGAGAAAGCTCCTTAGGATCAGCTTTCAGGTGTGCTAATAGTAGCCACAGTTGAAACAGTGATGTGGAAACCTTGGAGTCGCCACAGTGGAGTCACCAGGTGCACAATAGCAATCTTGAAGGGCTCTGATGTCTGATGCACCTTCAAAATCAGAGGCTCAATGTCGTTCTGCCCAGGGAAAATCTTCAACTTCGTCCCTGACAACGGCGCCAGAAATGTTGGCGACGGAAGTCACTCTTGGATTGCTTGCAAGAGCAAAGCCCGATGCCCATCAGTTTTTATGTCATGATTTAATGAATGGGGGTGGTCAAATGGAAAGATACCCAGGAAAGCATCATTGACACAGGAACTAGGGTCTGGTATGTAGAAAGTAAGGGAGGTCTTGATCCAACTTTTGTCAGTAGGTTGCTTAAAGGGTGGTAGATGGAAGACTTGTGAGAAGGGTGAGCAAGACTGCCTCGGGCAATAGGCCTTCAGAAGCTTGAGGAAGAAAAACTCAGAAGCCAAGATCCTCTTGGTCTAGAGTTTCAAGGATCTGAGGGGTGACTCGACTGGATCCTCCAATTCCAAGCCATTCCAGCGCTGAGAAAACACAAGAACTGATCAGAAACGCTGCGACCGTTGCAGTGATCCAACCTACATCATCCTACAACAACGCAACTCGACTGGATCCTCCAATTCCGAGTTGTTCTAACACAGTAGACAAAGAGATGGAAAAAGAGGCTGACATCCATAAAGTAAGAAGTCTCCAATGTCTTATACATTAACCAGAGTGACCAGCGCTGCATCAAAACTTTACAAGCGGGAGCCTAGCTCAACCATCGATCCCTTACAAAAATGGCGAAAACGCCTACATATACTCAAAAACAACAACAGTAGAAAAAATAATACGTTGCATTAAAAACATTGCGTCTGCATGTATTCTGACAGTCTACACATGCAGACTCTGGCCGATCGTGCACCCAAGATTTGGTGTCCCCTCAGCCAAATTCGGACGGCTGTTCTTTGTCAGACGCCACCTTAGTTGCGCATGGCTCCTGCAAGGGAAGTAGCTGAGCCATTAAGAGCCAAGCTAGCATGTGCATACCTCCTCCGGCTAGTCAAAGACTCGGCATGGATTTTTTGGAAGAAATGGTACACAGGACCCTCTTGAGCAAATCGCTTGCCAGGCCCTCCATACTTTGCACCTAATGAATGAGGAGAGGTTTCAACCACCCCTCCTTGCCTTCATTTACATCGAGTGAGAAACAATATTGAGATCAGATCCGATGGCGCCTGGAGATCATGATGATCCCCTCTGTAACTAAACTCGGTGCCTTTGGCCTTCTTTATACAACTCCTTTCTTTCCCTAAGTGACCACGGGCTATGACCACGTGCTTATTCCCAAGGCGCTTTCAGCATTCGCGAATGGGAAGGAGATAATCCCTGCTTTTTGAAATCGTGATGAGCGAAACGCTGAGACAGCTTAATCTAGTGCCATGCGTCCCTCTCAAATCTGACGGTCCTAAACTCACCCGACGATGTTGTGGGCCTGGGTCCCGGATGCTTTCATCACTTCGCGCATCGGGGATATGAGGGAGCCGCTCCTTGCATTTAAAAATCGCGATGGGCGAAACAACGAAGAGCCTAATTGCCTGCGCCAGGTGTCCCCTTTGGATGGACGACTGAGACTGTTTCTCGATATTGCGGGCCCGACTTTGAGCGCTTTCGACACTTTCGGGGTTCGGGGTTTCGAGATGCAGAATGACATGAAACTCTCACCCTTCGAACTCCCGAATGCCAAAACATCGATGCGACTAGATCTCGTGCCACACATCCTTTGGATGGACCACTGCCATCCTCTCCTGCATACCCAATGGGCATTATCCAATGCGCTAATCTCGGCGCGCCTTCGCTAGCCGTGATTTCCCGCCAATCGTCGATCTACTCCCTTGGATAAATCTGGACCGTCAACAATATAATCTTGCCCGCCTACTTGTTTGGAAGCCTGAAATGAGATTCTTCGCATTGCGCTCAGGCGCTTCTCATGCGACTTGCAGACCCGAATACTCTTGTGCCCAAGATAAGAAATGTTACTAACACAATTCATCGTGAAAATAACTCATCCTTCCATTCGAATACTAAGCATATATAGTTGAGGTACCACTTCATACGATCCGCCTTGGAAGATGGACATTTGAAGTTGGAAAATATACACTCTAGCCAAAATCCTGCAGATATGTTAACAAAGGGAGTAACCATAGAGAAACTGAGTTCCTTCTTAGTTTCGTTTGGTCTTCAAGAATGAAGATGAAGATGAGACAACCCTCTGAACCCTTCTTCAATGCACTCCTTGCGGACAATTCAACTGCACTCCTTGCAGGAACTCTTACTCAGATAGAGAAACAATTGAAACTCATTCCCTTTTCCTTTCCTCTCAGATTTCAAACATTCAACAAGAAATCATTCATACATAGCATAAAAGAAAATGTACAGTAGAAAGAGTAAAATAACCATGAGCATAATATTTAGTATACATACACAGAGAACCAACACAACGCCATGAATTTGAATCAAAGATTTCTCTATTAATTCAATTCTCTGTACATGGGTGTCTTCACACAGCTCTCTGCTCTTCCTCTTCTATGCTCTTCATACTCTTCATGCTCTATGTTACAATACACAAAATGAGGGTGTCTATATCCCATTTCCCTCCTGCGTTCTAAAACTGTCAAATCTAACATTCAATTCTATCTACTTGCATTTACTACTATAAATGCCTTCTACCTACTAAGGACGAGAGAGAATCGCTCAAGGTCCGGTTACATTATACAAGTGTGCCTCCTTCTTAATGGATTCATTAATACTTTAAGATATTTTCAAAATTTGTGCTGGACACTTTTCCCAGCTGTCTTTGGACTCCATGCTGGTTCGCTTGAGATGCTCCTACATCATACTCCCTCGCTTGAAAATTTTCATGGGCTCATGTCCATGAGTTCACGCACAGTCTGTCCATGCCTCTAGATCTCTGCTTCATTTTCCCAACTGGCATCTTCAACTGGATGGCTCTTCCACTTGACCAAATACTCAAAGTATTACTTCCGCCTGGTCTTCTTGCTGACCCTTTTGTCCAGTATGCACTCCATTTGTGGCTTATCTGTAACTGGCATCTACTTTGTCCACTGGACCTCTGGTTGTTCACTTCCTGTCCCTATTTCCCCAGCCTTATATGGGTACAAATCTAAGATATTCAATATCAGATAAATTTCGATCCCATCGGGTAATTCAATCTCGTAAGCATTCGTCCCAAACTTCTTTAAGACCTTACATGGTCTGATTTTCTTCATCTTCAGCTTATTATATGTTCCTCTCGGGAACCTTTCCTTTCTCAAATGTGCCAGAATAAAATCACCAACTTCAAATTGAAGTTGTCTCCTGTGCTAATCTTCTCTACACTTATACTTCTAGCTCGAGTTCTATAAACGCTCCTTCACCTGGTTGTGAAGTTCCTTCATCGCCTCTGTGAATTCTTCTGCACTAGCGCTCCTAGTTGGGTTATGTTCTGAATCTCTCAATTCAGAAATTCCTCTCAGTTGCATGCCATAGACAATATGAAATGGACTATTCCCTGTGCTTCTGTTAACTGAGTCGTTATAAGCAAATTCTGCCTGTGGTAATATGTTGTCCCACTGGCTGTGGTGTTCTGTCACCAATCTTCTCAGCAAGTCTCCCAGACTTCTGTTCACCACTTCTTTCTGTCCATCCGTCTGAGAATGATAAGCTGAACTAAATGATAAGTTAGTTCCCAGCTTCTTCCATAAGGTCCTCCAAAAGTGTCCTATGAACTTGGTGTCTCGATCTGAAACTATGCTCCTTGGCAAGCCATGAAGTCGAATGACTTCTTTGAAAAACAGATTCGCAATGTGAGTTACATCACTGGTTTTTTGACATGGAATGAAGTGTGCCATCTTGGAAAATCTATCCACCACCACAAAGATTGAATCAAAACCTCTTTGTGTTCTTGGCAACCCCAATATGAAATCCATGCTGATTGCATCCCATGGCCTTTCTGGTATGGGTAATGGTTGATAAAACCATGCATTATGTTTCCTTCCTTTTGAATGCTAGAAAATTCTGCATCTATCCATGAATCTCTTGATGTCTGATCATATTCCTGGCCAAAAATATGACTCATTCAACTTTGCGAACGTCTTGTCATGACCAAATGCCTTGCCAATCCTCCACTGTGTTTCTCCTTCAGCAAATTCTCCCTCATGGAGCATTTTAGAATACACAGCTGATTACCTTTAAACAGTAATCCTTCCTGGATAATGTATTCTACCCATTGAATTCTATCTTTGATAATTGGATTCTCAACTGCTTCGTACACCTCCTTAAAATCTGGATCATCTGCGTACATGTTTCTGATATCATCAAAACGCAACGTTTTAAATTTGAACTCCTGCAATAGCAAACACTTCTTGCTCAAAGCATCAACAACTTTGTTAGCAGTACCAAAAATATGTTTAATCACAAAAGTGAAATTCTGCATATACTCAACCCATTTAACATGTCTCTGATTCAACTTTTCCTGTTGAGTCACAAACTGCAATGCATGATTGTCACTATATAAGACAAACTCCTTCGGGATCAAGTAATGTCTCCATTTTTTCAATGCCTGTATGATAGCATATAACTCCCTGTCATAAGTGGAGTACTTCACTTTCGCTTCATTCAGCTTCTCGTTTAAGTATGCTATCGGCATGTCTTCCTGACTCAAGACTGCCCCTATTTCAAATCCACTTGCATCGCATTTCACCTAAAATGTCTTTTGGAAATATGGCAACACTAGAATTGGTTGTTCCGTGATCTTCCTCTTCAACAGATTAACACTCTTCTCAGCCTCTTCTGTCCATTGAAAAGACTTGTGTCTTTTCTTCACTGTGTCCATCATCGGTGCACTAATTCCACTGAAATTCCTGATGAACTTTAGGTAGAAACTAGCCAATCCGTGAAAACTTCTCACCTCAAAAATATTCTTCGGTGATGGCCAATTTTTTATCACTTCCACCTTATCTGGATCCATCCTCAACTCATCTGCAGAAATAACAAATCCCAAGTAAATGAGCTCTGTCTTCATGAATGAGGATTTCTTCATGTTTATCAACAACTTCTCCTGCTGTAATTTCTGCATCACTGTAGCCAAATGCTTCAGATGCTCTACCACTGTTCCACTGAAAATCAGTATGTCATCTAGATATACGATAACAAATTTTCTGATGAACTCCCTCAGGACTTCATTCATCAACCTCATGAAGGTACTCAGCGTGTTGGTTAAGACAAATGGCATAACAAGCCATTTGTACAACCCTTCATTGGTTTTAAATGCTTTCTTCCACTCATCACCTTCTCTCATGTGGATTTGATAATAACCGATTTTCAAATCAATCTTTGAAAAATACTTTGCTCCACTCAAGCAATCCATCAAATCATCCATCCTTGGCAATGGAAATCTGTATCTGATGGTTATCTTGTTGATCGCCCTTGAGTTAGTACACATCCTCCAGCCTCCATCTTTCTTCGGACTGAGTATTGTTGGAACAACACACGGACTCAAACTTTCCCTAACCAATCCTTTGTCCAACAACTCCTAGACTTGTATTTTGACCTCTTCATTCTCTTGCGGCGTCAATATGTACGTGGCCTTATTTGGCAAACTGGCTCTTGGTATGAGATCAATATGATGACTCACACTTCTGATTGGTGGCAATGAACGAGGTAGTTCGTCCACTACTATGTCAATGAACTCTTCTAGCAATTCTTGAACCTCTTCT
This sequence comes from Picea engelmannii, assembly GCA_009831015.1. Taxonomy (NCBI): domain Eukaryota; kingdom Viridiplantae; phylum Streptophyta; class Pinopsida; order Pinales; family Pinaceae; genus Picea; species Picea engelmannii. The sequence continues at coordinate 290,453 of ML778402.1, forward strand.
GGTAAATCATCTACTCTTGTGCTGGTCAAAACAATCTTTAGTTTCCTAACCACAATGAACTGTGGATCCTCCTTCTTCTTAACCTCTATAAGAAGTTCCTTCCCACTCATGAGAAGTACAGTGTTTCTTACTTCCAATTTCACCTCCTTATCCTTGATTGGAAGCAACAAGTGAGTCCTCCCATTCTTCTCTAGGGTGTATGTGTTCATTCTCCCATCATGAATCACATTCCTATCATATTGCCATGGTCCATCCAGCAATAGATGACAAACATCCATGGGAATGACATCACAGAGTATCTTATCATCATATCCTCCTATCTTAAATTCAACTAAACACTGTTTAGTGACAGTTACCTGATGTCCCTTTTGTAGCCATGAAACTCTGTATGGGCTTGGATGATCAATCGTCTCCAGCTCCAGCTTTTCTACCATCTTTGTAGAAACGAGATTATCCATGCTACCATTGTCCACAATGACCTTGCATAACCTATCCTTGGTCTTGCAAGCAGTTCGGAAAAGTATGGTTCTTTGGACTGAACTCTCCACCTCCTTTTCTGGCGTCAAAAGAACTTTTCGCATCATCAACGATCTTCCACCTTCAACATATTCTACCTCAACATCTCGCCTCTGTGCTTCGACGATGTGAGTTTCTCCTCCTTCTTTCTTTTTATCTGGACACTCATAAGACTTGTGCCCATTATTTCCACATGTGAAGCAGGTTATTACTCCACCTCTTCCTCTTCCTCTACCTCTAGTACGAGGAAAAGTATTATTGTCAGCATAATCTCCTCTCTGTTCAGTATGTTGCCCTCTTTGTTCAACATATTTCCCTCGCTGTGAGGTTCCAACTTTTTCAGTTTGAGTCTGAGGTTTCTTCCAGTCCTCCTTGGGCTTCTGATATTTATCCTGGGCAACTGATTTGCCTCTGGGTTGACTTCTGCCTCGGCCTCTTTGACCCTACTTTCAGCTCAGCTTCTCTTCCGCTTTTAGAGCATCTGATAAGCATCTTCCACCGTTCAGATGGTTACCATGCTCATCTCATCCTAGATGTCATATCTCATGCCATTCATATATCTCGCAACTTTCTCATCATCGCTCTCCCGATGACCTGTCCTGATGTTCATCTTGTAGAATTCTTCCGTGTATTCTTTCACTGTCATCAACTTCTGCCTTAGGTTCTGCATTCTCCTGAACAGAGTAATTTGATAATCCCCGGGGATGAATTTTTCCTTTATCTTCGCGATCATTCTATCCCATCTCTTGATCTTCTACTTGCCTTTGCAGTGTCTATCAGCTTGTAGTTCAACCCACCACAATGCTACATGTCCCTTCAATCTCGTGATAGCATGCTTGACCTTCTTGTCTTCTTCGACATCTTCATAGTCAAAGTATGTGTCCAGAGCCCTAATCCAGTCTAGAAGCTCCTCTGCATCTAGATTTCCCTCATAAACAGGAATGTCCATTTTCACTCTTGCACCCATTCTTGCAATAGCTCTAATCAAACATTCATTTGCTGCATCTTCAGCTACAACTTCTTCTTCATGTTCAGCCTCAATTTCACTTTCGGAATCACTAAGATCCCCAGCACTGATTGTGCGTCTCTATGTTGTCTCCATGTCTTCAAGTCTGGCTCGTAGAGCACACATCTCTCTCTCCATGGTTGGATCATTCATCTGCCTACCTCTTCTTCTCGGCATTTCCCTCTCCTCTAGTGGATCGGGCTTTTGTCTGTCCCTTCTCCTTGGCAGCATGGTGAATTCTCCTTTTCTCTACTACAGAAAGCAAATAACCTTTTCTGAGCTCTAATACCAAATGATGATGCAACCCTCCTCAACCCACGGGTCAGAAGGTTACGTACACAGGATATTTCCCCTTACACTGGCCCGAAGAGCTTTCAGAAATGGCTCTTCTATTTTCCTTTTGGGAAATCTGCACCCACAATCAACTTCAAGAATTTCCCCCTTGTACTTCGAGAGATCGGACTTCGCACTTTCACAAATCCGTTGGTCAAGCGCCTTGTCTCCAATCTCCAAAACCCAAAAACAGTCAATGCTGACACTTCCTCTTTCTCTTTCGGACTTTTCCTTATCGTGATTTTGGCGGTCACGGTGTCAAGCAACTTGTTCTTGCGATTCCCAAAACCTGATTTTCTGAAATTCCGATGCGCTCACAAGGTTGACTTTTCAACGCCCCTTTACTTATGTTGGGACTTTGGACTTCACAATATCGTGAATCCTAATGCAAGGAATTCAGAACTTCACTCCATGAAAATCCGATATGGTCAACAAAGTTTGACTCCGTGTCAATAGTGCGCCACCTGTCCACCTCCCGATTCTTGTCACCCACACGATCTTTTTGTCCCTTCAGGATTTCACGTTTAGTGATTTCGCGATTCCCGTTGCAAAGACTATGGGACTTCCACCCGCGAAAACCCGAAATATAATTCCACATGTAAATCCAACGGCCCCTGGGCTTGGATCTACGACTCTACCCCTCCTGATCTTAGAACCTCTAGGAATACTCACGGTAACTCCCCTACTCTTTCGTGAGATCTGACGACTCACGAGACTTCACGAAATTCTCCACAGAGAATTCTGATCGTCCGTTATTTTTCCTTGAGAACTCGTCCTCCTGCGGTCCAACGTTGCTACATCTTCCTTCAAACTTTCAAGGTACTTGGCCTCTGCCTTCCTTTGACTCCTTCGAAGGTCCAAATCCTTCTGATCTTTTCCACGATTCCGAGTCTTTTAGAAAAACCCTTGCACGCACTCCTTGCGACAGACTTTCAAGCACTTCCAAGTGTTGAAATCCTCCGACTCTATGCACACCTACAGCAACAGTCTCTCAATGCTTCACTCAGATTCGCAACTCTGAGACTTTACTCAGCCTGTGCACTCCTTGCACGGATCCTGTGCCTAACTACACTTCTGAGTGAATGAGAAACAAAATCTATCTAGTCTGAGCTTTCAGAGACAACCCTCTAAACCCTTCGTCAACGCACTCCTTGCAGAAAATTCAACTGCACTCCTTGTAGGAACTCTTGCTCAAATAGAGAAACAATTGAAACTCATTCCCTTTTCCTTTCCTCTCAGATTTCAAACATTCAACAAGAAATCATTCATACATAGCATAAAAGCAAATGTACAGTAGAAAGAGTAAAATAACCATGAGCATAATATTTAGCATACATACACAGAGAACCAACACAACGCCATGAATTTGAATCAAAGCTTTCTCTATTAATTCAAATCTCTGTACATGGGTGTCATCACACAACTCTCTGCTCTTCCTCTTCTATGCTCTTCATACTCTTAATGCTCTATGTTACAATACACAAAATGAGGGTGTCTATATCCCATTTCCCTCTTATGTACTAAAACTGTCAAATCTAACATTCAATTCTATCTACTTGCATTTCCTACTATAAATGCCTTCTACCTACTAAGGACGAGAGCGAATCTCTCAAGGTCTGGTTACATTATACAAGTGCACCTCCTTCTTAATGGCTTCATTAATACTTTAAGATATTTTCAAAATTTGTGTTGGACGCTTTTCCCAGCTGTCTTTGGACTCCGCGTTGGCTCGCTTGAGATGCTCCTGCATCAGGAAACTTGGTTAGCATAGGAGGCCAACCCGGTTCGTGACAGATGGGGTCATTTAGTAACCTTGAAAATTCTAGCAAGTGAAAAGTTGCCAGAAATGAAAGTTTGGGTTGTTGGTTATAACCAGGGAAAAAGGAGCCTGGAGTTTGGCAGGCACCAGGTTGCCAGGAAAAGTTGGGTTTCTGGCTAGGGTTTTGGTAAAAACCATGGCCATTACCAGCATACGGATTCTACGCTTGTTGAGACGTCATCGGTTGAATCTTGTAATAGGATGTAGAAGGTTGGGCTTGCGTTGTATTCCAAGGATTTTGGAAAAGGTTGCCCCCTGCTGATCCGACGGGCATAGGTCATGAGCCTTGCCTGGGGTTCCATTGGTTATGGAAGGGGTTGCCCCCGGTTGGCATCCCTGACGAGGGAATTGATCCCTGCCATGGATTCCAAGGTCCTTGTGAGGAGGGAACTCATGTTTTTTCCCCCTATGCAGGAATAATACCCTGCATAGGATTTTGTTTTCCATAATTGGGGTTGCCTCCGACTGAGACGACAGATGATGAGAATGTGTTGTTACCAAACGTGTTGAACAAAGAGAATGACAGAGAAAACACCCACGTGGTTTTGGAATAAGGTCCTTGACTACCTTCTCCAAACAGGTTGCAGTTTATGGTCGACCAAACGGGTTGTTGAGAACCACCGCCGAGCGAGGGAGTCGACGGAGGTATATGACCCCCGCCGTAAGGAAAAGCATTATATGGGGTCTAGGTGCCCCCCATAGACCCTTGCATAGGAGAATTAGAGCTCCCTACCCCTAGGCCCATGGTTTGAAGGGTGGAGTAGGACATGACCAAATTTGTACTAAAGCCTAGCACCCTGTATGAAAACGAAGGGCCCGTCGCACTTTGCGTAAACGATGCATTGATTGCTGCCATGGATAGAATCAGACCACTGCGGTCGAGACCATAGTGGCCTAGATATGAGAAGGTGAGTTAGGAGGCAAAATGCCTCCAATTGTGGCAACCATAGAGGGAGTATGAGGACTCCCTGACGAAGTAGCAACATTTGCTTCCATTGCTGCTTGTAGGATTATCTGGTGTTCGTGATGTGTTGCCCTTGGAGGGGAAATCTGTATCAAGACTGGCGCTGAAAATTTAGTGATCAGAGGGTTATACAGACCGAGAGATTCTACTCCAAGGTCAAAAATAGTTGGTTCCTCTGGATTCACAACTTCTCCTCTTAGGGATGGCTCTGGTATAGTTTCCTGTTGCCCGATCACCTTAAATGACCCTTGCTGGTCAAGTCTTCACCTTAACAGTGGTGGTGGTGGATCCACTTCAACCAGAGCTCTTGATCTTCCACTGTGTGATAATATCAAAGACACACTAATGTTTTTCTAACATTGAATATCAAACACACACTAGAAAAAGTTCCTATGATATATAACAAGCAAACCACTACAAACTAGTTGGAAGAACAGTTACACTAGCCAACACTAGAGAAACTTACAAGTGAAAGTGAAACTCAAATACGGAAGCACCCTCTGGGTATACTCTACAAAGCGTGGCCCGATGTCTGTCCTAGGTACCATGGTATACCCCCGTAGTCACCTGTGTAAGTCCCTGATATATAGGCAACTAGGTTGCCAGCTCACGAAAAACTATGAGGCAGGTACAGTCGACAGTCGGGCGGACCCAATGAGAAGGGTATCAAGCCTGAAACCTATCAAGGGTATCGAAGGAAAGTGTTTTGGAAGATGACTGAGGACCTCGAACGGATTTGAGACCCATGAAGCTCCATGGAAAATGCGATCAATGAAATCCTAAGATAAACCCTCTATATGCGTTCCTCCGCTACGATTGGTCTGGATTTGGAGGGGTTATCTCCGCTACCTTTCTGCACGTGACCTCATTTTTAGCCCCTATGTTAGAGGGGGGTCTCATATAGTTTCCATGTCACTAGAATTCTATACTCCCTAGCATAGACTCGTATGTTTGTTTTATATCCCTGAAATGTTTCCTCTCCAACCTAAATCAGGGATCTAACCTAATCTAGTTGATGGACCCTACAAACGTGAAAGTCTGATAAATTTTAATTTATCATTGATTTTAAGTGGATGTTCTTAAGTCAAAGGGAATGAAAATGAAACTGATGGTGTTTTTTAAGAGACGAAAGAGAAGAACAAATGCTGGAAACAAAATTACTTCTTTTTCATAAAAAAAATTAAGATTTGCAAATTGAAAATTCTTTAACCGAACTTTTTTTGTAACTACTTTTCTCAGATCTTTGAAAAGAAAAACCTAAAACTAGATTTCGCTCGACTACGAGCTACTTAATTTCCTAAGTATTCAATAAAGAACTTAAGAAAACTTTCTTTTTCCTTGATATATAAAGCAACTAACCTAAACTACTTTTAAAAAACAAAATGATTTTTTTTTTAATTATTTTATGCTTCAAAACAAGAAACTTTGAAAATGAATTATTTTCTTTTCTTCTAAAGCACAAAAGGGAAAAATGAAGACAAGACAAGACCAAGAAATGACTTCTGGCCCCACTGCAGATTGCAGGGAGTCACTGACAATACCAAGAAGGTAGATTAGAACTGACTCACAAACTCGTCTAAAAATCCTAATAATGAAAATACAAGAAATAATTGATAAAGAAAAGCTAAACTGAGGTCAGACCTAGGCTACATACTGCTATAACAGAGACCAGAACTAGATCAAGAAAACCCCTGAGAAGTATGACTTCTGACAGTGAAGAGGTTGACTGCCTCTTCTTTGAAAATAGTTTCTCAACACAGGCACGCTACTGACACTTCAGTAGCTTGCATATGTATGCGGTCTGTCCAAAGGTAGGGCACGTATGTACACGGGCAAACCCACTGGAGGAAGCATACACCTCTGTGACTCCTCTAAAAAGAAAAAATAATAGTCAAGCATAGGCAGGGAGTACTGGTATGGAAAACCAGAATCCCTTAAAGACACAGAAACTTAGAGAAACTCAGAAAAGGCAGTTAAACCAATTAAAGCACCCCAAAAAAATATCCCCTAAAAACCCTAGAGGCTCCCCAGTATGGTCACCAATTCTTCTATAGTGGGAAAACCCCCCTACGGACTACACTAGGGTTCTAAAGTGCAGGCAGAGCTAACCGTCTAAAGTCTCTTACTTTTAACAACTATCCCAACAGTACCCCACAATCATACATAAGATGAAAAGTATAGGGTTCCGATAGGATTACTTTAAACCTGGCGTCTGGTGTCGATCCCTTTGCGCTTCATTTTTTCCTAACTGCAGATCTCCTCCCAAGGCCAACCCACATTCACCAAAAGAAAAAGAAGAAACTACGAGCATGCATTCTATATATTTATTAATGGGTTAGATATCATAACAAAATATAAATAAATCATAAAGATTGATGATATCATTTGGCGGGACGGAAAAAGTACTTCTTTATATTAATCTCACATAGTATCTTACAACATGAGATCGACAACTGCTCCTCGAAATCGGTCTTGGGATCCTCTTCCCCAAGCTCCAATTGCTTCCATGTAACTTTCTCCTCTTCAGTTCTCTCTAGGGAAATGTCAAGGGTTTGCAATGGAGGAAAAAGGGTTGGAATAAGTAATTTTGGCTCAAACTCACAATGTAGTGGCAAATAATTGGGGCAAGGGGGAATACTGAAATGGGAAAAGTTTCTATGCTCTCATGCTTCTTGTAGGAATGGGACCCCAAAACCTTATTTTATATTCCAAAAAGATAGTTATTCAGTTGGGTGACTGACTATGGGCGGTCAATTGGTTATGAAACTACCCAAAAGCCCGTATCCCCTTGCAACTTTTTATTTTTTTGCATTTTTTGTGAGTATACGTGGGCTGTAATGGTGCAACTAGCGTACATATGTGAGATTTAGAGGTGCAACAAGTGTGTGTATGTGGGTAGTAGTGGTGCAGGGAACATACATCTTCGAAAATATGGTTTTTAGAAGAGTTATTCGGTGATGGCTTTGGCAAAAATAACAAGTAAGATGACTTGCTGCCAGGTATGCATGTATGGTACACTTTAGGGTTATAACACCTAGCAAAATGGAAGTAAAGACTAATGAATGGGGACTTTTGGAACACATATAAATCCTAAACCTTGAGCTTTACTTTCTCGACAAATCACTAAATGTCGCTTCGGAGCTTTGCCCTTCGGGCGTTTCATTAAGTCCTAACATTTAAAGTCCCGATACTTGAAAATTGTCTGTTATCACTGTTCACAAAACTTTAAAGGACCCTAGTCATAGTACACGTGTACCTTTTGAGTCTTCCCTGGGTTGACACGTGTTATCCATTTCCGACCTTTTTAGCCGAAGATTCATACGATTCTAAGTGACACGTGTCACTCCCTAGTCTCGACACATCATCTAAATGACATCATCTTCAACACGTTACTATAGGTTATAGCCTTTCGGAAATATAATAAAGGGATAACTTGCAAATCCATGAAGCAACAAAATGCCAAAATACTAAACCTTAATTAGTTAAGTTAATATTGATTAAAAGGTAGTTAACAACTTCACACTTTGGAGTTCGGACCTTTACCATCCATCACATCCTAAAATCTCTGAAGTCCGAACTTCCGAACCACTTCAAACTTAAACATGGTTAATTAAAACTAAAAAATGATTATCTGATAACTAATCATTTCGCAGTTTCAAGTTTTGGGGATTCTATCTCGAGCTACTATTAAAAATACCAAAGTCCGAATACGTGAAAACACTTAAATTTAAACATGATTAATTAATGTTTTAAAGGAAATTATCTCGTAATTAACCTTTCGTGAATTTGCGATTCAGGAAATTTCAAACCTATTTCATCCAAAATTCCCGATCGTGAACCGCCGATATTAATGGCATTAATCACAAATCAACGGTAATGATTTTAATATAGATTGTAGATCACCAACTAGATTTTCTCATTAAGGTAATTAAAATTATCGTCAGTAAAGGGATTCTCAAATCAATATGCTTGAGGTGAATACAAATGCTTGATTTTGAATTCCATTTTCATTCTCGCAGAATAGTAAGTTTTAGCCAACTAAAAAGCTCACACATTCCCTTGTAACAGGTAACCCCATTCCGATTTCATTAATATCATGGCACCACAAAAGATGGCTAAAGTAGCTGGTGAAAGCACAAATCTGAATACAAGTGTTCTGTCAGATACCTCACCGAGATCCATAGAAACTCTGAAATCTTGGACACAAGTGTTCGATATTATAGAGAATGAGCTTATAAATTTCCTAAAGGATTCAGGCGACGAAGTGAGTGAAACTCATGCAACTAAAATCAGGGATATAGCTCAGTCAAAGATACAAAAAATAGCTGCGTGGTCGAGACTAATGCCATATAACGACATGATAGGCTGGGCCCTGGAAAACGTCGAAATTTCAACCGAGATCATTTACAACTCACATAAGGTTGTATTTTTTACTAGAACACATAAAAGTAATGTATAAACTATCCCCCGAATTTAAATATAATTACAACGCTGCATTCATGTTGGATTTTGAGAAATAAGAGTGTACACTGGTGGGGGCACCCAGAGAAATTTAGAGCTGACACTCACGGCATGAATTCCACAACGTCGTTAGAAGCCCATATGATTTATGTGGCTATGATTCTATGTAGGCTATTTGGGAAGAAGATTTCCACTCACTTCTCGTTGGCATGGGTACCAATTATGCACAAAGTGGCCGAGGGATACTCTTTCAACTAGGCCAAGATGTTATCAGATAACCTAGCTAAGGAAATCATAGAGTACCAATTGGCAAAGTCCAAAGGGGAAATTGCCCCTTTCTATATGTCTGCATACATCATGGATGTTATTTGATTTATGAGTCCTTTCCCTCTGATGAACTAGAGCTGGAACCTGACCAGCATTGAACCTATCCATTTCTATCACACCAAGCTTTGGGAAGACAAAGACAAAGATTTCTTCTATGAAATATTCCGTTATGTAGTGGTGCCTATTCATACCACCCTATACAGTTTCCCACCTCCCAAAATTTCAGACAAAATCATGGAAAACCTGGGCAAAATAGCAGATTGGTACATCGAAGAAAATTTTTCTTACATTAGGGTTTTTGGGTGCTCGGTCCCCCCCCCATGCTCTCTCATAGTTTTTACCAGATTGACTAGTATGTTGAGAAGTGGCGTATCAAACTGTGACAGGGGGCATCAACAAGGAATTGAAAGCAACCCAAAAAAAGGTATGGCTAACCTTCCCTCTTCAAGTTGGTATGTTTTCGTTGTTAGACTTCGACCATTCTAAAGTAGAGGCTATAGCTCTGGAGGATGACAAGTTGGTTGACATCAAGTTTAAAAGGCACAATCCATAGAAAATCATGGAAAACCACCTGGCTCAATACAACTTAAAGAAGTATATGCACGAGAATTCCCCACAGGATGAAATATTCAGGGGAGCCAGGTCATATGAGGAAGTACTAAACAGAATCCAAACTCGGTCCCCAGATCAACAAGACAACTTCTTCAGTTTCCAAAATTATAGATGAAATAGCTTGCCAAAGTTACTACAGGGAGAGTTGATAGCCCCTTTGTCTACACACGAGACTATACCTTTGGGTTTTGAGATAGGGAGCTCTAGAAAAAAGGAAACTAAGGAAAATACAAAGGACACTGAAGTCTTAATTGAGGAATTGGAAGCTTCAGTATCAACTCCACTAGGCCCTTAGGCAAAGGCTCAACTCGAAGCCTTTATGAAATGAGGAAAATGTACTTCGCCTTCTACACTAGGAAAATTGGTTACCAATATAGCAAAGCAACAACCGTCCACAGAGATAGGTGACCCCATTATTTCATTGACACCGTTGCAGTCAAGTTTCAGAAATCCCAATTTCGAAATCATCTTTATAGATGATCTTACCCCGATTTCAACCAAAGAAATGCCTCTATTAGACTTCTTTTTCAACAAGAATAGGAGGGCCATCGTTAAACGAGAAAAACATCATAAATATGGAGCAATGGTCAAAAGGAAAAATATGATATATGGTGGACAAAACCAAGACGATTTAGAATTTGCTAAAGAAATGGCAGGCTCATTAGGTAACTTTGCCATGAAAAATCAGTGGACTGTAGAAAATCTGGCCGACCAACTAAAACAAAGAGACTTATTGGTAAGGCAGTTGTAGGATTAGATAATGATTATGGAACAAGATATGAATAATAAGATGAATTGAGATTTTCAAAAGGCAAGAGCATATGACAAACAACAAATTCAACAACTCTAGGCCAACTTTGATGAGCCCCAAAGGAATTCTCAGTTCAATCAAGAGTTGATCACCCAACATGATGAATTAATAAAACAATTGCAAGCTAAGTTGGAGTTGACTAAAAGTACCTTAGTGAATTTTTTGGCTATCCAGACCCAAGCAATTGAAATAAATGAAAAACTTGAAAGTGCCCAGCAAGATCTTTTTATGAAGGTAGAAGCCATCCATAAGTGCAACCAGGAGGTTGACCTTCCTCCGAAAGATGTCTATATCAAGGAGAGAGAATATACCTCCTCTATGCAACATAAACCTATGCGAAATTACTGATGACATCGCTCTGCCAATCACACAAGTGTCTATGCAACCAAATATGCTATTCCAAACCATAAGTGGTTGCATGAGTTCTCAGCACAAGGCTCAAAAGTATAGAATCCCACACAAGGACTGAGAATAGAGAAAGAATTCACACAATCTATTTTGAATCCTCATCCAGTTCACACAACTATACTTGGTGTACTTAAGACCGTCTATTTTCAAGCCTTGTGTGGAGAACCTTCACCGATCATCCTCCTACTTTGCTACACTTCCACAATTTCGCATTTACAATAATTTCACATCCATCATTGTAAAAGACAATGTAATTCACAAAATAGGTCATTGATTTATGATAAATTCATTTTCTCCACTTTAGGAAGAAAGGCCACACATCTAGAAGCAGTTCCAAGAAAATGTAATTCTTATCTGTAGACTACTCGATGGTTTTCGATTATGCCTATTGCTATTCAAAAGGTAGTCGATATGTGTCTAAAATACATTTTAGTGGATTGGCATCCTGCTCTTGGCTTTGGGGTAATCCCAACTCTGCGATATATTTGTCTCTTGACAATTTTCTAGTCAAAATAATTTTTATATGGCCAGTTTTAATGCTGGACAGAGATTTTGCAATAGCAGGTGCCAAATTGCACAATAATAACTGACATGAATTCTCTACACAAGCATTGAAAATACAAAGTATCGACTGCCCTAGCCATATTCTTCTTCCATAGCCAAGATGCGCAAGACATGGCTACACTAAGTGCTTCCATATGTTCATAGCTATACTTGGTGCACTTAATATTGTCTATTTTTAAGCCTTGTGCATAGAACCCACACTAGTCATCCTCCCACATTGTTACACTTTCACGCTTTCGCATTTCCAATAGTTCTGCATCGCCGATTGTGAAAAGTGACATATTTTTCAATATAGGTCATTTATTTATCGTAAATTAATTTCCTCCAAGTTAGGAGGCAATGACACACATCTAGAAGCACTGCAAAGAAAATGTGTTGCTTATATATGCACTGCTCGATGGTTTTTTATTATCACTATTACTATTCGAAAGGTATTTGATATACGTGTAAAATACATATTGGTGGATGTGCATCCTGCTCTTGGCCTTGGGGCAACCACAACTCTGTGATATATTTATCTTTGGGCAATTTTCTAGTAAAAAAACATTTTAATATGATGCACATCAAGAATATTTCATTCAACCATTTGATCCATCAATATAGGGAATACGAGAGAACTGGTTTTCTTAAACACTACACCAATGCCAATGCAAATTTGAATGAAACCAAGTAAGCATTGTGCATAGAGCACACACTATCAAACATGATGCCAGATGAAAAACTGCAAAAGTGCGGAAAGCGAAGACGTATCAGTTCTCCGTACAAGATTTGAATATAGACCAAGTGCTAAATAGACAAAGTACCGACTTTGTACAACATACACCTATTAAGAAGTGTTGATGACATCACTCTACCAATTGCACAAGTGTCTATGCAACCAAATCTTCCAATGCTAGACCATAACTGGCATGAATTCTCAGTGCAAGGGTAGAAAGTCTAGAATCCCGCCCAAGGACCGATAATAGATCAAGCATTCACTTAGTCTATTTTGAATCCTCGTGCACTGCACACATCTATACTTGGTCTACTTAAGACAGTCTATTTTTAAGCATTGTGCAGAGAAATCACAAAGGCCACCCTACCACACTTCCACATTTCCAATAGTTTTGTATCCGTGAATGTGAAAAGCGACGTAATTTACAAAATAGGTCATTGATTTATAATAAATTTATTTGCTCTTATTTAGGAGCAAATGCCACACATCTAGAAGTAATGCAAAGCAAATGTGTTTCTTCTCTGTAGACTGCTTGATGGTTTTTTAATATGTCTATTGTTATTCGAAAGGTTTATGATATGTGTAAAAGATATTTTATCAAATTGGAATCATGATCTTGGCCTTAGGGTAATCCCATCTCTGTGATATATTTTCCTTTGGACAATGTGCTAGTCACAATCCTTTTTACTTGCACACTTTTGAGGTTGGATAGAGGTTTTGCAATAGGCATATCTTCACCCTCTGCACAACTATTCATTTCACACCACACACAAGCTCTAAATCACTTCCCTTTTCTTGCAAGTCTGACAAAATCAACCTCTGAAAAATAGTTGGGATACTTGTAACATCCCGCTCTGGCGCACTTACCAAACTTATTCTTTGAGGACACTTGCTCGCAAGTGATCTGGATTTTTATGATGATAAAACATTTTCCTTCATTATGATGCGTTAAGATATATGACA
>ML778402.1:315465-326510 GCA_009831015.1 Picea engelmannii
ATAAAGCCATGGTAATGATAGTGCTAGAAATAGGAATATAGTTTATTGATATTTGTATGCATTTTCTCATAATATAAAAGTAACGATAATTTTGTTTAGGGTAATGTCATTTGCATTATAAGGCAAAGGTAATGATGGTGCTATCAAAATGGAATGAAATTGTAGCCACAGTTACTGAAATATGGTTATTCTGTATATTGCCATTCTATATTGTAATTTTCAATTAAGATGTTACTTATAAATATGATGTTATTTTATGGCATTATCATTAAAATTTATGATCATTTGACATCGCATGGAGAGCTCCTCTTGTTTAATGAAATGTTTTTATCTTGTAAGGTCATTAAAATTTCGGTAGTTGTAGCCTATAAGAGGTATTGCAGTTGTAATATCATGGTCGGGAAATGTGAGATAAATGAAAGATGGTTAATATTTCGTGACAGTGATATCATAGTTTTTATTGTTGTTAATAACAAATATGGTGCAATAACCTTGACTTATGTACAATAAATTACTCCGAGTTAGTAAATTAAGGTGGTTGTTCATTTTAAACAATGTTGAACTTGGGTTTCATTGACGGAGTCCTTAGGTCACGCGCCTTCCGTAAGGGGCGTAATTGTTCTTATTATTTTGTTATACTTGATTGTGGTCAGTTTTTCTTTGTCGCTAAATGTTTGCGTTGTGCACCTTATGCCTATGGTTGGTTATTGATGCAGTTACTCGTCGTGTGCCTTTAGTCTTCTTGTGATGAATATCGTGGTCGCGTCTTGTCGGTTGTCCAAGGCATCGCACAGTTAGCGTGTTGTTACTTCTACACGCGCGCACACACTTAAGAAAAAAAAATATTTGCACCTGTTATTAGAATGGTTGTCGTAACGAGGCAGTTCGTTACATATGGTATCAGAGCGGGTTCGACCCGCGACTTGGGATTCGCTACGGGTTCCGTTGACATGATTATGTTGATTATGTTGTCACTGATCGAGTTGATTGTTGTGTGAAGGTAATCATGGTTAGAGGCAGACGACGGGGTGCTAGGGGAGGAGGCGCGACGCCTCCAGCAGCATCCACGCCGGAGGGGTCTAACCCCCAGGGAGGCGAACAGTTCCTTGGGCAGGAGAAGATCGCAGTTGCCGATGTTGTGGTGCTGGTGAGATCTTTCCAGCGCATGTCCGAGGTGATGATCCGCAGAATGGATAGAGAGGAGGCCAGGGCGTCGGCACCCGCTGAGGTTCCGCCGTGCGCACCGGCCGTTACAGGTAGCATTCACTGTGAACTCGAGAAGGTGAAATTTCTCGAGTTCTTTGGTGCCCCGGACGGCGCAGGCGCTGAGGCATGGTTGGAGAATATGGCGATGTGCTTCACACTTCGAGATTATACCTCCAACATGAAGGTCTGCATGGCAGTCTTCCAACTAAAGGGGAGTGCTCTTCTATGGTGGAAGACGATCCTACCGTAGCTGAACATGGCCATCGAAGACGTGTCATGGGAACTGTTCGAGGAACGGTTCCGGGAGAGGTATCTTTCAGAGGAATTCATTGAGTGTCAGCTCAATGAGTTCAACGCATTACGACAGGGAGGTCATACAGTGCCCGAGTATGAGGCACGTTTTATGGAGTTGCTCCGGTATGCTCCGCATCTGAACACGGATAAGCTCAAGGTCAACAGGTTCGTGTTTGGCCTTAACGGCAGCCTGCGTGCAAGGGTTAGGATTCTGATGCCTCAAACCTTGCACGACGTTGTCCAAAAGGCCCTCATAGCCAAGGAGGAGCTTATTAGCAGGGGTCAGACCAGGACTACTGGGCCGAAGAAGGGGTGTTGGATGTGTGGGGAGCCACGTGTTTTTCTGCATAAACAGTCTGTATTGCTCAGGTATTACCCACGTCATCTTTTGATGTCCCTTGTGTCATATCTATACTTCCATGTCAGCACTGTGGGGAATTTTTGGGTCGGCATTAGATCTTTTTACTAGGGGGACCAACGAAACAATGTTAAAGACAATATGTCGACGCCGATGCACTCATCAACCACTGACAGATTGCTAGAACACCAAAATTTTTATTTTAGTTTGAATATCTATCCGTCGATGACCCTGGCCGATATGCGATCCTACTTTTCCCCGTACCAATCATATTAGTTCTGTTGGATTGTGAAAAAACAATCAGGTAATTTGAGGAGACACCTCTAGCTAAGTGAAGGATGAGGTCTACAATTTTTTATAACAATTAAGAGCTTCACGTAACCAATAAAACGATGTCGTGTGCTGACCAACTTTCTAAATTTGAATTCATCGATGAAATTTAAAATAACACGCTCTTGCGCTGCCATCCTGCGTTTCATTTAATCCTAAGCATGGTGTGGATTCTATTATAGATTGTATAGATCATATATATACTCTTGAATTTAAGACTTGATGTGACAAGGTAGGTATGTTTTAAATTTATGAGATTTATGCCCAAGCATGGTGTTCCATTTGCAAATCGTTGATCTCCTGAGCAGACGAAGGAGAAAGAGAGAGCATAGAAGAGGTAACATGTCATTGTGCCACTTCAATATCCAATAAGCTCAGGTCATTTCTTGTGAGGAAGAGGAAATCTTGGTATTTATTTATTACATTTGAGATTTCGTCGAATAACACTTGTCGCAGTTGGCTTGCAACTTGTTATTCTATTTTTTTTGCAAGAAGATGCCTCCGAGAAAGCCGATGACCAGACGCTCACCAAGAATGCCCAAGATGAAATAAGTGGTGATCGACGAAAGTTCGACACCGGTTTACGCAAGAGAACTTGATTTAGTTTAAAAAATGGAGTCATTCATCTGAAATTCCACTAAGAACAGTTCACCCAATGTCCAACGTTTGGGGACATAGAGGTGAGCAACAGATCTACAGTAATGCTCCCACATTGGGGATATATTTTTAACAAAATCAATCATGAAGATTACCCAAATTTTACACCTCACAGCAACCTGGACATCAGGATATTGGATGACCAGGTTTTCCCAAACATTAGGCTATCATATCTACATATGGTGGCCTGTCGGACCCTAGTTTTTCCTTGCATCAAAACCCTCGGATGGATGATTGACCACACAAATGTGATGAAATGCACGGTAAATAATGAGGAATATCGACTTTCCAGATTTTGGTCCACCAAAATATTTCACTGAATTACGTGACATAGTTAAGTGGCATGAAGAGAAAGACCAGGTATACGAAACATAGATTTCACAGGTTTCAAGCATCATCTCGGGTCAAGTGAAGAGGTTCATGGATCCTCCAATTAAATCTCTTGCAGTCTTACAACACTTGAGTGTTAAAATAATAAAGTACAAATAATGGGCAATTGAGATGAAGGAGGTCCTCTTCGCTTCGATGGACCAACACAGGTTCCTGTATGAAAATACATGCGAAGATCTTTTCTACAGATGGTCAGAATACGAAAGGAACAATCCACTTCAGTAAAATGACCAGATGATCTCAAGAGAAGAAAAAGGGGACACATAGATAAAGACCACCACGTGTCATTTTCTTGACTTAACACAACTTTAGTAGCTATTTTTAGTTTAGTTATTTTTATAAATAAGGGCATCGACCTTGGACACCGGGTCAATGGTTTTTGAGAGAAATACTTTTTCTAGAATATTGTAAGAGAAATATTTGTGTGCAAGTTATTTTAATTAAGAAGTTTTGTTTAGAACCAAAGACACTTCTTTCATCTGAGGCGTGAATGTGATTGGACCGAGGGGGATGATCTCTGTCTTTGAATTCAATATTTTTTGTTGTATTGAGTAAGAGTTGTTGTATTTGTTATTTAAAGTTGTCTTATAATGCTACAACATTTCTTTTATTCTAGTTGATGAATAGAAATCGATTGTGTTAATTTGTGATTGATTATAGAGCATTGAAAATTACTTTTATTACACTAACTTCTTGTCATGTATATATTTTATTTCTATAACTGTTATCCCAGACAATGTTTAATGTTTACTAGACAAAATGGTATTATTGCTAGTTTGAATTAGTTCATATCTTCTTCGTCTGAATTCTAAGGTATAATGGTTATCCTAAAACCCAGCCTCCCCCAACACATAATTTAACTTCCCTCTTCCATTTAGTTTAAGCTCTATCTTTATTTTGTTACAAATGTTAGAAAATAACCAAAAGGAGAACTGCGTAGCTTGAGGAAAGGTTTCATAGAAAAGACATATCTATCAATCACGATTAAATCCCATCGATAATTACATCCAGATCATAAATATGGAGAACCTTACCACTCATAAAACACTTGCGAGTCTAATTGGGCCTCTTAAGCAGGTTTGATTCCTGTTGTTGAGTTAAAGGGATCTCATAACCCTCAACATAATTGGCATTAGAAGGAAGGCCTGAATGAATGCATGGATAACAATATATCTGATAATATATTCCGCAAAGCCTATAGATTCAAAAAAAACCACATGCATGGAAAGTCACTCTCAAGAAAACCCACATACAAAGATTACTCCCAATACGAGTAACTCACCTCAACACGAAGAGGAAGAACACCTGTACCCTGAAATACCTTACTCTCTTCCCCACAAAGAGTTAAATAAGTTCAGAAGAATCACTAGAGCTTATGCCTAATAGATCGAAGAATTACCTTAGCTACTTTACTTCCTCGAAGAAACAAAAAAAAGCAGACTAGTTGTTGACACCCTTGACCAGGTATTTGTTCACACAGTATAAGACCTGATAGATTTTTCCCTCAGAGATATCAAACAACCCCTTAATTTGATATCCGAAACACCAACCGGTAATTACTCTGAACATGACAATTTTGAATCTGAAGAGGAAGGGTCTAACTCAGATCGTTCAAGTTCTGAATCAGAAGAAATGGAGTATAATAACGATAATAATGGAGAAAGGGGATATCAACCTAGAGGAAATCCCATGGTTGGAAAAAGATGCATTGACAATCCCAAGACTGGTGGATAACCTACCTAGGCATCCAAAAATATTACTTCCTAAATTTGACCCGGAAACCTCTGGATTGCCTGACAACCATAATAAGAAGGTCATATTAGCTATAAGGTTGATGAATGTGCAAAACAAAGATGTAGTGTGAAGAATGTTTCCTTATACCTTTGAAAATTCAGCCTCAACTTGGTATTTTAACCTACTAGTTGGTTGCATAACTAGCTTGACAAAGTTTCAAAAGGATTTCTTAGACAAATTTTCCGAATAAAGTACTACACCAACTTTAATGTACGAACTTTTCACCACCACTATGAGTCCAAAAGAAAAGGTTAAAGATTTAAACCAAAGGTTCACCACCATTTTGAACAAATTCCAACCCACGATAAACCTACTCAGGAGTTGAAAATTGAAGTATATGCTAATGCTCTCCCAACTTCTATTTCCATATGCGTAAAAAGGGATGCCAAACATACTCTAGATGAAAATTTCAAAGAAGCTAAAATGATTGAATTCCAAATGAAAGGATGCAAAGAAGGTTAGATCTCACTAATAAAAAAGGAAACCCAACCTCTACCTAACAGAGGAATTTTGTTAACAAGACCCCTGAGAAAACAAATAGAGTGTAATATACCAGATATAAAAAGTATGGAGAACAGAAATAAAATGATAGAAATGGAAGAATAAGAACAATATAACCAGAACATTCACCACAATAACACTAAAATGATATAAGAATAAAAACATAAATAGCACTTTGATTATGAGAGCAATGTTCACGGGCCTCTTCGAGGGGGCAACCTCCAGTCGAGGAAAGCTCTATTACAATAATATCCAAGCTAGGGTTCTCATACCCTTGAATCCTATTTATACTAAATATGTCTATCAAAAGAAGCATCTAGAGGAAGATCCTTCTAGAAGAGGAAGCTTCTATTAGGCCTTCTTACATTTGACTTATTCTATTTTATTGCAAGGCCTTATTAATATTGACCTTTATTACATCCGAATATATTGTTCTACCTATGTGCCGGTTAGGACCCTAACATGTCCTCCCCCTTAAAAACAACCTTGTCCTTAAGGCTTGAGATGTGGAAATTGCTGCAGAATGGTAGTTGGTTCCCAATTAGCATCTGCTGGAGTTGTATCTTTCCAATGGACTAACACTTCCTTGATGGTTCTCTGATGCAAGCGATGCTCACACTGGTCCAAAAATACTTGTGGCTGTAGCAAAATGGATCCTTCTTCAGCTAACTCGGGAAGGTTGGTTTGAATTTGGCACTTAGTTCCAAACACTTCTTTTAAGCATGAAACATGAAAAACAAGATGTCACTTCGAATGACTGGGAAACACTAACTAATAGGCCACCTATCCCACATGCTTGAGAACGGTATAAGGACCATAAAATTTGGGCGATAGCTTCTGACAATGCTCAACCTTGAGGGAATTTTTCTTGTAAGGTTGCAGTCGAAGAAACACATGATCCCCTTCTGCAAATTGACGTTCAGAGTGACCTTGATCTGCTTGTTGCTTCATGCGATTTTGTGCCATGACCAAATTATCTTTGAGGGTACGAAGAATATCCTCTCGAACTGTAAGTGTTTGGTCAACCGCCTAGACCTTCGAGACACCAGGTAAGTATGAGATAATTGAAGGTGGATTTTGTCCATATACCACTTCAAAAGGAGTCATGTGTGTAGTTGTATGGTATGAATTGTTGTACCACTGTTCAGCTAGGGGTAACCATTGAGCCCACTGATTTTTCTTTTCCAAGGAAAAACACCTCAAATATGTTTCCAAACACTTGTTGACAACTTTCATTTGACCATCATTCTGGGGATGATAAGTTGTGCTGAGATGCAATTGGGTGCCTTGTGGCTTGAACAATTCTTTCCAAAAATTGCTTGTAAAAGTTGGGTCGCGATCAGAAACAATAGAGTGTGGCATGCCATGAAGCTTCAAGACCTGATCCATGAAAAATTGAGCCATTGTGGATGTTGTAAATGGGTGTTGAAGAGCACAGAAATGAGCATACTTGGAAAGGCGATCAACAACCAACATGATGACTGATTTATTTTCTGATTTGGGTAAGCATGTAATAAAATCCATAGAGATATCCCTCCAAATAACAGATGGAATGGGAAGCGGTTATAGTGTTCTTGGAGATTTGACTATTTCTCCCTTGTTGCGTTAACACATATCACATTCAACGACAAAATTATGAATGTCATGTTTCATACCATCCCAGAAAAAAGAACGTTTGACCCTGTCAGGGGTTTTGGTGAACCCGGAGTGCCCCTCTCTGGGTGTAGCATGAAGCTCATAAAGTACCGTGGATTTAATATTTGATTGTTTACTTAAATACAAATTGCCTTTATATCGAAGCTCATCATGGAGCCAAGAGTACCCTGGGGAAGCTGGAGCATTGGACTGCAATTGTTGGATCAGATGCAAAATTTTGGGATCTTGTAGCCATTCCTGGCGAACGACTTGGAGCCAATCTAGTACAATGAAGGAAAGAGAAAAAAAGGGATCCTTCATATTCATATTTTCAGGACCGCAACCACATTTTCTTTACCTTTCTTGTAAATGATCTCATAATCATATCCAAAGAGCTTAGTCACCCATTTTTGTTGCTTCGGGGAGGAAATGCATTGTTCCAGAAAATACTTGAGGCTTTGATGGCATGTCTTAATTTGGAAGCGTTTCCCCAATAGATAAGGGCACCACAGATCAATGACATGAAGAATAACCAACATTTCCTTTTCATACATTGATTTGCCTAGATTTATTTCAGATAGTTTCATCCTGGTAAAGGCCAAAGGCCAACCCTCTTGCATAAGGACATCACCAATTCCTTTCCCTGAAGCATCACATTCCAAGACAAAGGTCTTTGTGAAATAAGGAAGGGCCAGGACTGGAGTGGTGCACATGGCCATATTCAAGGTTTGAAAAGCTTGAGCAGCAACTGGAGTCCAAGTGAAAGAGTTATTTTTTAGGATTGCAGTGAGAGGTGCTGCAATCTTTCCATAATTCTTAACAAACTTGTGATAATAACTTGTTAAGCCCATAAATCCATGCAATATTTTGAGATTCTTTGGCTGAGGCCAGTCTTGCATAGCTTCAATATTTTTAGGATCCACCCTGATGCTATCCTTTCCAACTAGATGACCCAAGTACTCTACTTCTGAGGTGCCAAAAGCACATTTAGACTATTTCAGGAAAAGTTGGTGTTGAGAGAGTAGATGGAGAACTCGATCCACATGAGAAAGATGGTTTGTCCAGGTTTTTCTATAGATGAGGATATCATCAAAGAAAACTAAGACAAAATGATGGAGAAAAGGACGAAAGACATGATTCATGAGGCTTTGGAAGGTGGAGGGGGCATTACACAAGCCAAAGGGCATGACCAAAAAATCATAGTGGCCCTCATGAGTTCTAAAGGCAGTTTTGGGAATGTCTGCCTCTTTCATACGTATCTGGTGGTAGCTCGAATGAATATCAAGTTTAGTAAAGAATTGGGCGCCAGTCAATTCATCCAAGAGGTCATCAATGATAGGAATGAGAAATTTGTCTTTAATGGTAAGTTTGTTGAGGGCACGAAAGTCAGGACACATTCGCCAAGAAAATTATTTCTTTAGGACCATGACCATAGGAGAAGAGTAGGGGATCATAATAGGGCAAATAGTGCCTGCATTAAGGAGTTCTTGGACCATTTTCTCAATTTCATTTTTTTGGGAAAAGGGGTGATGATACGGACGGATATTGGGAGGAAGGCTTCTGGGTACAAGGGGAATGGAATGATCATGAACACCACAAGAAGGAGGGAGTCCCTGGGGAGTGGAAAATACCACTTGATGTTTAGAAAGGATGGCTTGGAGGTCTTGCGACACCAAGGGTGTCTCTGTTGCTTGTATGGCATGGAGTTGGGAAATAACACTAGAATGACCTTTTTTGAGCATATTTTCCATGCGATGGGAACTAATGATCTCAGGTGAACCAACGGTGATGCCTTGGAACTTATATTGGTGGCTCTCCTGGTCAAATTTCATGGTTAATTCCTTAAAATCCATGAGAGTGGGACCCAAAGTCCTTAGCCAGTCTGCACCCAACACAATGTCACAACTGCCCATGTCGATAGAAAACATATGAGATTTTAGGTGGTAGTCACCAATTTGGAGACACACATTTTCACAACGCCCTCCACATTTCATGGAGCCACTATTGCCAATCATGATTTGGAAATTATTGACGACATGGATATAGCAATGAGTTTTTTGGGCAATGCGGCGATGAATAAAATTATGGGTGCTTCCAGTATCAACTAGAATGATGACCTTCTTATGCTTGATGTAACCGATTAGTTCGAGGGTTTGGGGAGCAAAGAAGCTAGTGAGAGCATTGATGGAGATGACTAGTTCTACTTCGGGAGGGTTTGAGGGAGGGGTTATGTCAGTGGTTTCAGGTGACTCAGACACAAGGGGAGTTTCAACATCCTCTTCTGAAATATCCTCGGAGATGGCCATAAAAATCTTTTGTTCCTTACACTTGTGGCCCGAGAAATTTTTGTCATCACAATTATAACAAAGGCCTTTGAGTTGGCATTCAACCATTTCAGCCCGGGTCAATTTTTGGATCTTTAGTGGAGTGGAGGGAGTAGTGGGATTTACTGGTTTAGTGCAAAGGATAAAGGAGGGTTTCTGGTTTTGAGAAGATACAACCTGTTGTTCTTCTTTATATCTTTTAGTAGCCTCCACCCAATTCTAAGGCCAAGCCATGAGGACATGGGCCCAAATATCATCCTTGAGGCCACTAATATAACACTCTCAGAAAAAGACATCAGACATGCCCTCTGTCCGAAAATCCAGGCGCTCAAAGGAAGTTATAAAGTCTTCCATTGTTCCTGATTGTTTCAACTTTTTCAAATGACCCAAATGGTTGGTGTCAGTGTCAAAGCATTCATAAAGCTCTGCGACAAAGTGTGTCCAAGCAATATACCCTTGATGGGAAGTTTTTCTCCATTGCCACCATTGCCAACGTTCTTGATCTAGATGGAGAACACCATACCGAAGTTTGGCCAAGCCATATGTAATACCATATAAAGAGAAATAATGTTCCATTTGGGTTACCTAACCAGTGGAGTCTAAGCCATCAAATTTGGTCACATCCACCCACGGAAGGTGTAGGTCACGTTGAAAGTGATGGTGCTGAAAGTTATGGGAATGAGAGGAATGTTTAGCTTCAGTATGTGGAGGTGAGTTAGAGGAAGGGTTATCTGTATGGATATGCAACTTGGTGTAGAGTGTCAAAAAGACAGATTCAAGCTGGGTGTTCAGGTCTTGTTTGATTTCCTCCATTGAGGACTGCATGGTTTTATTGATGGCGACAACATTGGCATTGATTTGTTTCATTTCTTGTTGGGTCTCGGTGAGGCTAAATTGCAAAGTATTGAAGAGAGCTTCCAAGTCTTAGCTACGGGTATGGGCCATGAGGACGAGGGAACCAAAAAGGGGCCGGTGGGGTTAATTTTTTTTTCTTCCGAAAAATGATATGTATGAAGGTGATAAGGGTGAAGAGACAAATCCAATGGAATAGGTCTCAAATAGTGGTGAACAAATTTTCAGATTGAAGAGTTATACTCCAGTCTGAAGAATATTGCAGTGATGAAATGCCCAAATTCTTAACCAGGAAGAGATGTGTAGTGATTTTGCAACCTGAACATAGCTGTGTGGCAATAGATATTGTTTGTTTTAATTTGTTTATGTTTCTGTCCCCAAGGGTTAGGTATTCAAGGGTTCTATAGACAAGGGTTTTCCCTATGCTATAGATCTCTGATATACGTGTGGGGTCCAACAGTAGTACTCGGTGTTGGTTGTGGAGCCTGATTATCTTCCTGATTCAAAGGTCCTTGTTTTCAGCCGTGTTTATACACCATGAAGTATTTACACCCCAGAAGTATGTACACTCCTCCACGTGGGGGAGTGCAGAGGGGGGGTACCCCCTCTGCGGGGTCCGGGGGGCCTATCCCCTCGGTTGGGGGGTCTGGGGGCAAGCGGGCCCCCAGCGGGGGTTCGGGGACGAAGCCCCCGAAGCAAAAATT
>ML778402.1:335480-375414 GCA_009831015.1 Picea engelmannii
TCTAATTACCCAATTATTATATCTAACTACCATAGTGGGTCTTATTTAATAATATAGTGGACCTAGTCCACCTTACATTGAATAACCTCCACTATTATCACTATGGGCCCTCTGGGCCCCCCCACTACCTCTCTAGCTACCTTGTTAAGATCCAAATACTGAATACAGAATCACCACAACAGATATAGAAGAACAATATAGAAAAACACAACTTTATTACTATCAAACTCTTAGGGTAGGGAAACACCATACAATGGATCCTATTATGGAAGGGATCCTCTCCTGTTCACTTGCCTCTTCGAGGGGGCATCCTCCTGTTGAGCTACCGCTCCAAACACAATACTTCTCTTCATGTCTCATTACATTGCTTGAACCCCTTTATATAGTTCTACCATCACCTAAGAACATTCTAGAGGAGGAATCTTCTAGAAGTAGAACCTTCTAAGAATTCCTCTTACATTTATTATATCTAATTACCCAATTATTATATCTAACTACCATAGTGGGTCTTATTTAATAATATAGTGGACCTAGTCCACCTTACATTGAATAACCTCCACTATTATCACTATGGGCCCTCTGGGCCCCCCCACTACCTCTCTAGCTACCTTACAATCGCAAGAGGGGTCGTGAGAAGGATGCATCCTCATTGACCCAAAGGGGAAACAAAACTTCTTATCCTACAGATTAGAATTCAAATGCACTAATAACACTATTGAATATGAAGCTCTAGTCCAGGGACTAAAGAAAGCCATTGACTTAAACATCAAGGAATTGAAATTTTTTGGAGACTCTGAAATTATCGTTAGGCAAGTGAAGAATACTATCCATTGAAATTCACCTCACTTAAGAAATTACCAACAATAGGTGCACAGACTAATAGACAATTTTGAAGCCTTCAACATTAATGTTGTTCCTGTCCCCGAGGTGTAAGACATTCGATGATAGAGTGTGTTGTTAATGCACTCTGTGATGTTAAAGTCACTAGTTCGAAACCTGTGGGGACAAAAAATCCAACCATATTAAGGGTTGGTGTGGCTCAGGCCGAGTGCGATCCTCGGGTGATTTTGATGGCTTAGATGCCCCAGAGTCGTAGTTTATTAGCCACAGGTTAGTCCCACATGTCACGGACAAACTAACAAACAAAAAAAAACATCATTGTTGTTCCCAGGATGAAAAATACCCTTGCTGATGATCTAGCCACTACGGCTTGAATATTATCTCCTTTAGAATACTATGAAGCCTCAAGGTTTGCAGTAGATCTGCTTTACAAACTGTTGGTACCTAACAACATTTCTAACTTGAAAGTCTTTGAAGGGGATGAACATATTGTAGATTTCTCGACTAATCGGGATAATTTTAAGGATTTATCCATTGATGATGAAATATTCCAAGAACTACTCACATAATCAAATCTCCATGAACAAAATAAGGGAACATATCACTCTGATGAAAAACCAAAGTTTCACACGATACCAAAAGGAGTGGCCAATCTTGGGAACCTTTTCGACCTAAGGGAAATATTTAGAGGGCCAAATAATGCAAAAATAGGGAGCTCATGTCCTATATACGAAACTATAAACCTAGGAACCCCTGAGAACCCCAAGAATGTCAATTTGGGTAAGATAGTGTCCAAAGAAGACATGAAATATTATCTCAAACTGTTTAAATAATATCAAGATGTCTTTGTTTGTTCCTACCAAGAATTGAAAACTTATGATACTCACATTATCCAACACACGATCCCCTTAAAGTCTGGAGTAGAAAACTTCCAACAAAAACTTAGGAGGTACCACACATCTCTAGAACCTCTGATGTATCAAGAGCTGAAGAAATTATTAGATGCCAAGATTATCTTTCAGGTAAGACACTCTACCTCGATAACCAATCTGGTTCCTGTCGGAAATAAGTCTGGGGAGATCCATCTGTGTTTGGATTTCGGAAACCTTAACAGATCATTGGAAAAAGATAACTATCCAGTCCCACCCATGGAACAACTCCTACATATAGTATCCTACTCTGAAACTTTTTCCCTCCTAGATGGTTACTTAGGATATAACCAGGTCCTGGTTTCAGAAGATGATCAATTAAAAACTACCTTTGGGACCAAGTGGGGAACCTTTTCTTATAAACGCATGCCCTTCGGGTTGATTAACGCAGAAAAAACCTTCCAGAGGGCCATGGATGTATCTTTTCGAGGATTGATTAACAAGTGCATGGTAGTCTATTTATACGATGTAATAGTATACTCAAAAAATAGTTGGACAACTAAGAGGGGGGGTGAATCAGTTGTTATTGTGCTTAAACAATTTTACCCATTTTAAACTCTTCACAGAACACTCAATCATGATCACAATGATACAGGGAAGTAAGCACTAGAATATTAAACATCAATCACACACATGAAATACACAGAGACAAATATTTCCTGAGAAAACCCATAAAGGGAAAAACCTCTTCTTCTTGATATGAAAAGTAATCTTTATTTTCTTTACATTATCATTCTTATGAGCACCAACTCATTGTGAGGCTACCACCTCTGTTTTGCATGCTGCAACTTGATGAGAGCACCAACTCTCTGGATTCTCTAGCACCTACTAGAAGGAAGAACCAACTCCTTGGTTTCTCTAGAATCCAGTAGAAGGAAGCAATAAATCCATAAGAGTTACAACACCAACTGGATGGAAGCACCAACTTCCAGTCACACGGGCACTGCCCTGTATAATAGAGAACAATAGTTCTCCCTTCCACCACCTTGCCACCCTGGTTTTTCTGGCCACAACTAGATGGAAACTACAACTCCCTGTGTTCAAGCACCCACTTGAAACTTTGAGGACACCAATCCTCCCTAGCACCTCCCTACCACGCTGAAATATAAATCTTTTCCTTTTACAACTTATCATAGTGATACAACATTTATCTATGGCTTACCAGTCACATCACTATTCAACTACATTGCTTTGTGCTGCTTGCATCAGTGTTTCTCTTCTCGCATATTTTTTAGATTTCTGATCTTCTTCTCTGTCTCTGTATGCACACCTCAACTTTCTCTTCTTCTCTTAGATATGCATCTATGTTCCTCACTTCTTCTACGCTTCATCTCTTGCACAACATGCTTCTACACACATGCATCACACACAATCACAACTCACATCTCCTCTCTGTTATGCATTTTTATATTCTCTATGTACCTTATGCATCCCTCAGGCGTAATGCCTCTGCATGCTCTTTTCAGTCATTGTTTTTCCCCAACGGCTTGTTCACCATAGCTCTACCTCACACCCGCATAGCTCCACAACAAAATCCCCTTGCTTCACCATCCTACGTCCCTTTCTCACATCGAGTCATATCATG
Organism: Picea engelmannii; assembly: GCA_009831015.1. NCBI lineage: Eukaryota > Viridiplantae > Streptophyta > Pinopsida > Pinales > Pinaceae > Picea > Picea engelmannii. Next base: position 338,835 of record ML778402.1, read on the forward strand.
ATCATCATCATAACTCCTCATCTTCTCTGGAAGTTCTGTTGCCTGTGAGTTCATCATCAATGGTCTCTATGCTAATATTCCTTAGCCTCTCTGGCAGTCGATACTCTTCATCTTCTCTGTCATTACCGAATCTCTTCATCATCACTGGATGTTATCCTGAGATTCCTTGGCTTATCTGGCAATCGAGACTCTTTGTCTTCTCTATCGACCACCCTAAAGCCTCCTTGAATTCTATGTGTAGAAACAATCAGTGGTTTCTGGAAGTTCCCCAGAGAACCTCTGTGCCCTCATGCTCTTACTGCCTTTTCCCTTTCCGTGAAAAACTACACAGTGGGTGATAGCTCTTCTGGCTAAGCCCCTTCCTTTCACGCGACCACTGGTGGTGACCATTCGCCTATCCAACAGGAGCTTCACAACTCATGAACTCGGGGATATTGGTATGAGACATCTCAACTCTTCCAAGCCACAATATCTGAAATGGATATTATCTAGACTAGCTCCTTCCTCTCAAATGACCACGAGCTGTGACCGAATGCTAAACATAAAGCGATTTCGCATATCGCGACCTCCTGCTATGAGTTGCTTTCAAACTCCCGAAATGAGAAACTACAAAATGGAGCTTAGCAACACTTGCTCCTTCAATTCTCTTCCTTTTATGTGACCACAAGCTATGACCAGGGGCCAAACACGAGGGTGTTTTGTGATTTCTCATATCGCAACCTCCTGCTGTGAGTTTGTTCCAAATTCTCGAAATGCAAAACTCTGAAATGTTTCATATCATATCAATGACCGAGATCTCTCCCTCTGATCGACAGTTGCAATCAATATCATGGACTCTGACTTCATATAAAATCAACGGTCCAGATCCTTGGTGATCTAACGATCCAGATCATTTCGCGACTTCGCATATCATGAGTTCCTGTGTCATATTCCTTTGACTCCTCCAATGTGCAAGTCAACAAAATTCCAATCGCTCACCATGTGTCCTCTGGATCCAATGACCAGGATTGTTTCGTGACCTCACGTATTGCGAGTTCCCACAACTCACACCTTTGAATTCTCTAGTTTGCAAGTCATCGAAATTCCAATCGCTCGTCACGTGTCTTCTGGCTCCAACGGCTTGGATCATTTCGTGACCTCGCATATCGTGAGTTCTAGGGGTTAGAGCACCTTCTTCCTTTGACTTTTCAGTCAGAAAAATGATGATCTTTCATCATGTGTCATCTTTGACGATGGACGGTTCCGATGACTTCAGAATTTGTCTCGTGCACTTTCCTTAGGATCCAACAGTTGTTGGTCTACGCACTCAGATCTAACGGCTGAGACCTGATCTCCTCATCTGTGCTTCCTCTGGTCACTGGACTCTGATATGACGACCACTGTCACTCCTCCTTATGAGATTACACTTCCTCCCAACTTGGAATAATGACTAAGTGTCAAAGGCCTCAACATTTGAACCTTCTGCAAGTCCTTCTCTTGGACCTCAGCTGCACTTCTGGAAAGTGCAAAGAGCTATCTTTTATGATCTTTGTTGTTCCTACATACTATTCTCTCCTTGCCTATTTTCCATCGATGCACACTCACGCTATTCTTCCTAAGCTTCTCGAGCTCTCTCTTCTGTGTCTTCATTGTTTTTCCTTCCATGCACACTCTGATGTAAACTTGTCAACATCGTTCTACCAACATCGTTGTTGTTCTTTCCATCTTGTTTTCCATCGACGTTGCATCTTCACTGCTATTCTTGCCATCAATGACAAGCATACTCTGCCTTATGTCTGTAAACATGCCAATAATCTCCCCCTTTGGCATTGATGGAAAACTTGATCGGCTGCACTGTCCTACTGAGATCTCCATCTATAGCATCCATATATCTCCCTTTCTCCCCCTTTGACATCAATGTCAAAGAAAACATGCTCCCCCTGAGTTGTTGCAGTATTTTTCGGAGGTATCAGATATGAAACCAACATAAACTCCCCCTGACATGATGGACTCTCTTAACTTGATAACAGGGTCACGCCCAACTTCTAGCGTAGATACTCAAATTGAGCTTGTGCAAGCGGTTTAGTGAAAATATCAACAATCTGATCTTTGGATGGGATGTAATGCAAAGAAACCACAGAGTTGGTTACCTGTTCCCTCAAGAAGTGATACTTTATGGGTATATTATTGGTATTGGAGTGAAATACATGACTCTTTGACACACTAATTGCACTGGTATTATCACAATGGATTGGGATCAATGCAATATAATTTACCTCCAAGTCTGCAAGTGTTTGAATCATCCACAACACTTGGGTACAACAAGTGGCAACTACAATGTATTCATCTTATGTAGTTGATAAGGAAATGGAACCTTGCTTCTTTCTCAACCATGATACAAGGGGATATTCTAAGAAGAATGCACCTCCACTCGTGCTTTTCCTTTCATCTACGCAGTTACAATCAACATCTGAATAGACTGATAGTTGAAAATTATGATTCCTAGGATACCATAGGCCATAGTCCATTGTTCCTTTCAAGTATCTGAATATTATTTTGACAACTAACAAATGAATATGTTTAGGTGCATCCTGATACCTTCCTACCAGTCCAACAACATGCATTATGTCTGGACAGGATGTTGTGATGTACAATAGGCTTCCTATCATAGACCTATATAAACTCTGATCAACATCAGGTGAGTCATCATCCTTGCTTAACTTACATCCAGTGACCATAGGTGTTCTCATAGGTTTAGAATCTTCCATTTAGAAAATACGAATTGACATCCATTTGATAGACTTTAAACTTCTTATGACAAGCATAGGCAAGAGACATTCTAATAGCTTATAATATTGCTACAGGTGCAAATGTTTCATCAAAGTCCAATCCTTTTATTTGATAATATCCTTTGTAGACCAATCTAGATTTATTTCTTAAAATATTTCCTTGCTCATTCATCTTATTTTTGTAGACCCATTTTGATCCTATTACATTTTTATCTGTTGGCCTAGGAATGAGCTCCCAAGTGCCATTCTTTTCAATCTGGTCCAGTTCCTCATTCATTGATTTTAACCAATTTACATTTTTACTGGACTCATTGAAGTTCTTGGGTTCCACCATGGATATGAAGGCTATATGTGATTGCTCAGTGTTTTTGATTATCCTTCTCCTAGTTTGTACACCTTTGTCTTTTTCACCAATTATCTGACTTGCAGGATGATTCTTTTGAGTAATTCTGGAGGAAGAATTTGATGTTGTCTGTTGATTTGAGTTTGCCTGAGTATTTGCATCTTCATCTGACTCAAAGTATTCTTGTTTTGATTCTTGGACCTGTTCAACTTCAACTTCATCTATATCCTCTATATTTGATTCATTATTGTTCACCTCTCTTACTGGAATTCGTTCACTTTTATGTCAATACAGTCAACCAATTTATGCAACCTCTTATTATAGCATCTATATCCTTTACTGTTTGTATAATACCCTATGAAGATGCCTTCATCATCCCTGTCATCATATTTTCCAAGGTTCTCACTATTATTTTTTATGTAGAACTTACTCCCAAAGAGTTTGAAGTGTTTGATTGAAGCAGGTCTTCCATACCATAGTTCATAAGGTGTCTTGTCACTGTGTGGTCTAAGGTGGGATTTGTTAAGAACATGGACTGTTGTGTGTATTGCTTCTACCCAGTAGGTTTGACCAATGTTCTTCTCATTCATCATTGACCTCACCATTTGTTGCACGGTTTTGTTTTTCCTCTCAACTACTCCATTTTGTTGTGGAGTTCATGGGATTGTGTATTCTCTCTTGATCCCATTTTTATCACATAATTCCTTAAAATCACTTGACATAAATTCTCCTCCTCTGTCTAATCTTACTTCCTTTAACCTCTTACCTGTTTGATTCTTAGTGAAAGCCTTAAATATTTTAAATTTCTCAAATGCTTCAGTTGTTTCTTTGAGAATAACAACCCAAGTAAGTCTGGAGTAATCGTCAATGATTAACATAAAGTAGTTTTCCTTCCATGTGCCTTCGTGTCTTGATGGTCCACATAAATCCATATGAATTAATTGGAGTGGTTTATCTGTTGAAGTAGAGCTCTTGGATTTAAATTGAGTCTTGGTTAGCTTTCCTAGTTGGTAGGGTTTACACATAGAGTCTTGTGGCTTTGATATTCTTGGAAGATCTTTTACTGCCTCAATATTTTTTATCTTGATTAAGTGGTCAAAGTTTAGATGTCCAAGTCTCCTATGCCATAACCAACTTTCATCATGTTTTCTTAGATGACACTCTTCTCTATCTTCTTTCATCACATATACATTATTATCTATTTTTATGCCTTTAGCCACCACTTGTCCTGAGTTTACAGACTTTATCTTGCAATCCTTGGAAGTGAACACCACTTCACATGCTCTAACACACATTTGAATTACACTGAGAAAATTATGTTTCAGCCCATCCACAAGCAGAACATCTTGAGCTTTTCCTTTTCCATTACTTAAACTTACCATCCCTTTACCCTTGATTTTACCTGGAGCATCATTTCCAAAGGTTACATTTCCTGATTTGCTTTCACTTAGAGATAGAAACTTGCCTTTGTCTCCCATCATATGTTTGGAGGATCCACTATCAATATACCATGGTTTCTTTTGTCTTTGAGATGACAACACTAGTCCACACTTGTCATTTTTTTCTTCTTCCAAACCTTGACATTTTCAGCAGAAGGATTCAAATATGGCTCGTAGTTCCTTAAGCGACAATCTGCAGCTTTATGTCCAAAACTATGGCAAGTGTAACATTTTGGTTCATTGAATAAAGGATCATAACAATTGTTATGCTTAACTTGTGCCCTTTTTCCATCCATCACATGATTCACAGTCTGTGATTGTTTGTTACTTGGTTGTCTCATTCTTTGTTGCGACATATATCTATTCCTTGAGTGTTTTGATTGCTCATATCTAAATCTTAAAGAACCGTTTACAGCTTTGTGACCAAAGTTAGAACAGAAAAACCAATATCCATAGAAAAATCCTTTGTACCTATAAAATGGTTGTCTTCTTTGAGCAGGTCGATTTCTTTGTTCTACAGTTTCAGTTCTGGTACTTTTACTTTCACTCTTCCTTGGCGGTTGATTATCTTCCTCTGTTTCTCCATATTTGTTGTTGTCAATGAATGTAGATTTGACAAACTTGATGGAATCTTTGTTACTTGGCTGACTACAACTTGATCCTTCTTCATAACCCAAACCAGTTTTCAAATTTGGATTCCTTTGCTGATTCAGAATGGTGGTTAATCCTTTTGAGGCTTTAATGCTTGGAAGATTTTGGAGATACAATGCTTTGAACATCTTCATCTCTTTTTTGGGCTTTACTACCTCTTCCTCCAAGGCTTCACATATTGCCTTCTTCTTTGATAATTGTTGTTTCAGAATGTCCTCTATTTTCTTTACCTCTTCCAACTCCACCTTTAGCAGGGCAAAGTCTTCATCATTATTTTCAAACTGAATCAACAACTTTTTTTGTTTTCTTTTCTCGAGTCTGAGTCTGTCAATTTCTTCTAAGGCATTGATTAGTTCACCTTCTGTTGAGCTTCTAGGTTGGACATTAATACATCAAAATCCTCGATGCATTTTTCAGACCTAGAAGGTACATAGTTAAATTTTTACAAAAAATTGTTTCCATTTAATTTTGCTGGTTTGTACGTAGGCCTCCGGTACTTGTATTTTTTATTTAAGAATACCAAATATAGGATAGAGGACTGGCGTTGGTTGGTGTATAAATTTGAAAAAAACATAGGACATTGGTCCTATCGTTGGTTGACAATGGGAGGGATCCACGTCTTGGTTAAATCTATTCTTGAAATCCTACCAGTCTATTGGATGGTGATAGCTAATGCACCATACACAATATTAAACTGGATCAGGCAGCTAATGTAAAAATTTCTATGGTATGGATGGAGAGAGACAAAGCGCATACACTTACGCAATTGGGAGGTATTATCTAAGCCCAAAGCTTACAGAGGTTGGGGCTTTAAACATATGATCTGGTTCAACAAAGCATTTTCAAAAACACTTTATGGCAATGTCTCTTCAAAGATGGACTCTGACATAGGGTTTTACTGGGTAAGTACTTACATTCTCAGTTGGTGATCTCCTGGTTGAGACGTTCTTTGGTTTGCACTTCAAATGTCTCCAGTGCTTGGAGGTGTCTTCACAAAGCATTATCAGTGGTGACACATTGGACTGTGTGGAGGCTAGGCACAAGGATGTTAGTCCACTTGGGAGAAGACGTGATTCAGGGTCTAGACAATAGATCTTACCTCACTTTTGGCCTTATCAACTCATTAAGGGAAAAAGGATATCATTTCCTATTTTAGGCTGCTGACAGGAGTTGGAAAAGTCCCTCTACATTTAAGTGGAAAGTGGCCAAGAGGCTGAGGAATGGGAGGCTTTTAGCAAAGCTTTGGCTCATGAAGGCATTTTCCTCTCGGATTCCACAGACGAGATGGTTTGGACAGGTAACTCAACCACTAGCATTATGACTGCAAAAAAATCATATGGCGCTATCACAACGAAGATCTGGACAAGAAGCATCAATTGGTGGCACAACACGATGTGGAAACGGGACATGACTCTTAAACTCAAAATTTTCACTTGGTTTTTGATGGGGGACATGATCCTCACCTGGGATATTCTTCAAAGAAAAGGGTGGCAGGGATCGAGCATTTGTGCCATGTGCAAGAAATATACAAACACATCCCAACATCTGATGTTATATTGTCCATTTGCACAACATGTTTGGTCTAGAACATTGACAACCTTCAAGATCAATGATGGGTGGACAAGAGGGAACTTACACATGTTCTTTAACGTTTGGAGGTTGATCCAGGTGGATATTGGTGGCCACCTGCCTATTCCACTTGGACCCAAACAATTGTTTCTTTTGGTTTTTCAGTTTCCTTAATTGTATCACAATTTACTATTTTTAGCAGTTTTTCGGGTCATGAACTTTTGGAGCCGTTTTGAGGCCCTAAACGACGTTTTTTGGGCATGAATGCTCTGGCAAATATGAGTCTGTTCCATAATTTATATTCGTTGTCAGCAGTGTATTCCTTGGATAGATCTTTCTAACAATGTATCATGTGTGTCAAACAGAGACAGTATGCCAAAGTTACGACCCTGGGAAATTGATGTACCAATTTACCCCAATGGGGCCCATATTCTGGCGTTTCATCTCCTAGGGTTAGGTTTTTGGATGTTTAGGGTTTTCCATTGTTTCTCAATAATATATAGGCCTTCGAACCTCATTGTAACAAAAAGTTCATAGGCCAGTAGCCGCCACATCTCTTCTCAGAGATAAGCTACCAGCACCCAAGCTATTTTATTTCCATTTTGTCTGTAAGCATATTTTAGTCATTTGTTGTTAATGAAATGAAGTTTTACTTCCGCTACATCTTTGTGTTTATGTGTATTTTTGTATTTCAATGTGTTCCTACTTAAATCTAGATCAGTGGTATTAGAGCAGTCTACTCTTTCTCTATCCTTCTTTGCATGTCCCCAACGAGATCGGGGTATAAGGAGTTAGGGCTCGATCTGGTTGAACCGTTGCAAGATTAGCCTCGCAAACCCCGATGGTTGCCCATGGGGGAAGAAAAGAAATATGAGGGAGCAGGAGATCCTATCAAATTATTTCTCGAGGAGGCCCTCAAGAAACAAAGGAATGCGACGATGGACAACTTTGCCCGGATCCTTCAACGGCTGCCCACTGGCAACGCATCTGCATCCAACAACCACTCTGGAGGCGCCACTCCTTTTAAGGTACAAGTAAACTTTGAAATTCCAATATTTGAGGGCCAAATAGATGCAGATGGCATTGATAGATGGTTGAATCTGCTAGAAGTATATTTCTCGGTTCATGACTTTTCCGACCGAGAAAGGATTATGTTTTCACTCCTTAAAGTCGCCCCCCATGTCAAGGACTGGTGGGAAACCTATTGGGAGAAACAAAGTGAGTGGGAAACCTATCTGTTCTTGGTCACACCCACTTGGAATTCTTTCTGAGATGCCATCAAGGAACAATATTATCCTGTGGGGAGCTATGAGGACAAATACATACAGTGGACTACGTTGCGGCAACAAAGGGACCAAGATTTGCATGAGCTGACGAATCTGTTCCATACCCTACGCACAAAGTTGGGTATCAAATATTCATAGAAACATTTGGTGTTAAAGTACCGTAGTTTTCTTCATAGATACATTCAGGAGGAAATGGAGATCCTCAACATCTCCTCGCTTGGTGCGTTATACCGGTATGCTACCAAGATTGAGTAGAAGTTCAAACAGAAGAAGCGAGACTTTGGGTCTGCGAATCAAAAGCAAGGGAAAGGTACCCCCAAACCACCGAACAAAGGACCAAACCAAGGTGGGGTGGCCCAGGACAACCCGCCAAAGCCGCAAGCAAAGAACAACATCATGAAGCCAAAAAAGGACATGAGGAAGTGGTGTGAGTTCCATAAGAAATCCACTCACAACACAAGTGAGTGTCGGGCCAAGTAGTCACTAGTAGCTGAGTTGAAGGCTTATGAATCGGATGCAAGCTTCGAATCTGAATCAAAACACGACAAGGGGCATGACAGGGGGAAGCAGATTATCGATGCAGATCCCAATGCCATTGTTGCCACCACGAAGATCCAGAAGAAGGAACCAAAATATCCAGAGGAGGTGGAGTGCCTCCTCCATTCCCAGATGTGGATAAAGAGTTCCCCGTTGCAGTTCATTGTAGACAGCAGGAGCTAGAAGAACCTCATCTCAGTAGAGGTTGTGAAATGACTGGGCTTTCCGATCACAACACACCCACAACCATACACCATCGGGTGGTTGCATCAAAGACGAGACCTCTGCGTAAGCCAACAATGTCGCCTTCCCTACAACATAAAGCCCTTCACGAATGAGGTATTATGTGACATTGATCCTCTTGATGTTTCTGATGTATTATTAGGCCAACCATACTTGTGGAAGAGACATGTTGTGTATGAGTCCAGGCCTCGTGCTGTTATTATTACTTTGGGGAATAATCTGTATAGGATAATGGAAATAGAATCGCCTACAACCATCTCTTTGGTTACTGCAAAACAATGCAGTAAGCTCATTTCCAAAACTAGGAAATTTGTTTTCCTAATGGTCCACCCTCAGGGAAAGAAGAAGATTGCGACCATGACCTCCAGATAGGGCCCCTCTACATGACAACAACAGATGGACAAGGTCATGGAGGAGTACGAGGAAATATTCACCTCCCCCGCAGGGGTGCCTCTACACTGTCAGGTCAAGCACCCCATCGATATGACCCCATGTGCGTCACTGACCAATGGACCAATATATCGACGCTCTGTTATGGAGAATGACAAAATCAATAGACAGATTTAGGAGCTGTTGCAGAAAGGTCACATCTGGCCAAGTTCATCGACCTGTGGGAGCCCGATCGTGCTGGTGCAGAAGAAGGATAGGACTTGGAGACTCTGCATTGACTATCGGGCACTGAACAAGATCACTGTCTGGAATAGGTACCTGATCCCATGGATTGATGACCTTTTGGACCACCTCAAGGGAGCGAAACATTTCAGCAAGATCGACTTGAAGTCTGGGTATCACCAGGTACCAATCGAACCCTCTGATGTGTGGAAGGTTTCCTTCAAATACAAAGAGGTCCTTTTTGAATGGTTGGTCATGCCTTTCGGGTTGACGAATGCCCCTGCAACCTTCATGAGACTAATGGATGACATCTTGCAACCATTCACCAACTTATTTGTAGTGGTGTACTTGGATGACATTTTGATCTTTAGCTAGACTTGAGAAGAGCACCTCCACCACATTCGACAAGTCCTCCAAACACTGTGGCAACACAAGTTGTGTGCCAATTTGGAAAGGTGCACTTTTGGCATGACCTAGGTTCAGTATCTGGGATACATTATTGATGAGCAGGGGGTGCATGTGGATCCAGCCAAGATCCAAGTCATTCAGGATTGGTCACCCCCAACCACCCTAACAGAGCTCCGCAACTTTTTGGGTCTTGCCAATTTCTACCTCAGGTTTGTGTTGGGATTCTCTCATATCACTTGGCCCTTGAGTCAAGTCACTAAGGGAGGAGCAAAAGAAAAAAAAAATTGGTTTGAATCTCAATAGAAGTTGTTCGACGATTTGAAGCATCATCTCTGCTCTGCACCAGTGCTCAGATTACCAGACTTGCAACAACCATTTGAGATCGAGAACGATGCCTCCGACTATGCTATTGGGGAAATCCTTACTCAACAGAGGCATCCAGTGGCATATCACAGTGAGACACTTTCTGACATAGTCCAGAAGTATCCCACTTATGACAAAGAGATGTATTCCATTGTGCAGACTTGCCGACAATGGAAGAATTACATTTTGGGAAAGGAAACGATCATCTACACAGACCACCGACCCTTGTAGTTCATATAGACACAAGGGAAGTTGCAGAACGATCGCCATCAGAAGTGGTCCACATGCCTACAACGGTTTCATTTAAACATTAAGTACAAGAAAGGAAACACCAATAATGTTGCAGACTGCCTCAGCCGACTCCCTATCATGGTGCTAACCACGGTGCTCAACTCTTGTGGGCACGAGAATTTCGATTGGTCGCTTCTCTACAAAAGTGATCCAGAATTCGGCCACACATACAATACGCTCTTGGAGGGTAAGCAAGTTCCTAATTTTCACCTCTAGGGTGCCCTACTATGTCACCTGGTACATCTTTGTGTTCCTTCAAGCGAGCGTGCCAAGATGATTTGGGAGGCGCACTACAATTGGGTCGTTGGGCATTTCGGGGTCGAGAAAACCATGGCAGTACTGCAAAACTATTTCTATTGGCCGAACCTTCGACAGGATGTCGGGAAGTACATCAAGTCCTGCACTACTTTTTTCTATTTCCAAACCGACCATCATGAAGCAAGGCCTCTATACTTTGTTGCCCACCCCTAGTCGACCTTGGGATTCCATCTCCATGGATTACATGTTGGGCCTTCCTTCTACTAAGCATGGCAATGACTATGTTTTTTTGGTCGTCGACAGATTCTCAAAGATTTCCATTATGATGGCCTGCAAGAAGAATATTACAGCAGAAGCCACTACTAAACTCTTCTTTGAGCGAGTGTGGGTACACTTTGGGATACCACAGTCTATCATCTCAGATTGGGACAGTAGGTTCCTCAGTACATTTTGGTCCAACCTCTGGTTGATGCTGGACACCAAGCTCACCAAGTCCACAACTTTCCATCCGCAAACTTATGGCTAGACAGAGGTCGTCAACCGGATGATTGTACACATTCTGCGCATGTACAACTCAAATCATCCACGCACATGGGATGAGAGCCTCCCCTATGTATAACACAATGACAACCAGGCTCTCCATAGCTCAACCAACCACAACCCCTTTCAGGTGGGCTTGGGATTCCAGCCACTATGTCCCATTGACATAGCCATGCCATTTGCAACTACTCAAGCAGATTCAACCCATGTCCAGTCTGAGGCTGACAAGGAAAACAACTTCATTGAGTGGATTCAACACATCTTCCAACAGGTTCATGACATCTTGGACAGAGCCAATGCTAAGTACAAGCAGCGACATGATCAACATCGGGTGCCACACAACTTCTAGGTGGGCGACAAAGTGTGGCTACATTTGCAAAAGGACCGCCTTGTTGGACCCTATCGCAAGATTAGCCCACTCCGATATGGGCCATACACCATCACCAAGGATGTAAGGGACAATTCCTTTGAGCTCAATATTCCACCATTCCTTGGTCTTCACCTAGTGTTCAATGTGGATCGCCTTCGGCCCTACTTTCCACCTCTACTAGACACATCTGACATGGCAGAACAACTCACACCAACAGAGTTAAACCCATATTGCATGGAACAAGCCACAATTGATTAGATTATGGACACACAGATCAAGAACACCCGCCGACAAAGGATCCAACTATATCGAGTTGTCAAAGTAGGCCAACTCCTTCACCAAGGCAAGTAGCTCACCAGGGACCAAGTTCAACAGAAGTTTCCTCATCTCATGGAGGAACTCAACGCAATGGGGATCATTGCTTCCTAAGGGGGGAGGAATGATCTAGGTGGATATTGGTGGCCACCCGCCTATTCCACTTAGACCCACACCATTGTTTCTTTTGGTTTTTCAGTTTCCTTAATTGTAGCACAATTTACTATTTTTAGCAGTTTTTCGAGTCCTGAACTTCCGGAGCCGTTTTGAGGCCCTAAACGATGTTTTTTGGGCATGAATGTTTCGACAAATATGAGTCTGTTTTAACTCAATATTCACTCTCAACAGTGTAGTCCTCGAATAGATCTTTCTAACGATGTATCATGTGCGTCAAATAGAGACATTATGCCAAAGTTACGACCCCGAGAAATTGATGTACCAATTTACCCCAACAGTGCCCATATTCTGGTGTTTCATCTTCTAGGGTTAGGTTTTTGGATGTTTAGGGTTTTCCATTGTTTCTCAATAATATATAGGCCTTCGAGCCTCATTGTAACACATAGTTCATAGGCCAGTAGCCACCACATCTCTTCTCAGAGATAAGCTACCAGCACCCGAGCTATTTTATTTCCATTATGTCTGTAAGCATATTTCAGTCATTTGTTGTTAATGAAATGAAGTTTTACTTCCAGTGCATCTCTGCATTTATATGTATTTATGTATTTCATTGTGCTCCTGCATAAATTTGGATCAAAGGTCCAAGCACCCTAAGTGCCTCACTCTTCCTTCCATGATTTGTTGGAACATCTAGATGGAAAGGAACAAAGCATTGTTTGAGGAAGGCCAACCTTCTATTGAAGGGGTGTTACATAGGATCCTAGGATAGATCAGGGACATAAAGACGCTAACACAACCCTTATTAAAGCTGAAACAACCTCCACTGATTTTGGAAAGAAGAGCTGCAATGTGGTTTGATGGGGCTGCAGAGAGAAATGGTTAGTGTAGTGGTGTTGGTGGAATAATCAAGAAAAATTGTCACACTAGCTACAAGTGGTGGCTCAATTGTGGCTCAGAAACAAACGATAGAGTTGAACTCCTTGGAGTTTGGGCTTTGTTGTCTGTGGCTATGCGGTTACACATCCTCGATCTACAGGTCATAGGGGATTTGAAGCTAATTATTGATTGGTTGAATAAGAAAAATGACCTACAAGCGCTAGGTCTAAACTACCGAAAAGAGCGGATCCTGACACTTACTCATGCCTTCTCAGATCTCATCTTCATGCATTCTTACATAGAATTCAACTGGAAAACAAATGTTCTATCCAAACAAGCTCTTGCCTTACATGAAGGGACTTTTAAATTCACACAGTTGGAAGAGGACCAAGTTGTCCCAGCACAGTTCCTTCGGCTTTACTCACTAATCTTAGGCTATCTTGTTCACTGCTAATTCTTGTTGGGTTTTGATAGGTTCTGGACTTTCTCCTCTTACTAGGTTGAGTCTGTAGGACACTATCTATGTATTCATCATATCTCTGGACTGACAGGGGACATGTCCCTCAGTTTGTTGTCACTTTTATCAGATCTGTGTAGCTGTCTGGGTGTATTTGCTTGTTTTGTGGACCTCCTTGTATGCTTGAGCCAGCTCATTTTCGGTGGTGTCGACTGTAACTTTTTGGTTTTACTGGAGCTGGAAGTTGTTTATATATTTAATATAAATGTGTAATTTTTATGTGGAAAAAAAATAGAATCAAAGCTCTTGATTAATCGATTTAGTTGACAAGTTTGTTGGTTTCTTATTGTAAAATTGGATGAGAAAAAACCCAGAAAAAAAAAAAAGGTCATTTTGTTTTTAAAATTTTGTATGGGAAATGGTGTCACCGGCTAGTGTGAATTAAAAAAGGAGTGGGCTAACTCGGGAGCAATCTTCCCTCCCAAGTTACTTTTCTGCTAGGTTTTTCGGCGGTGCGATTTTAAATTTCAGGCCAATCCAGAATTTTGATCAATTTTCTGAGCATTCGGGTTGGTTTAAAATGGGGCAAAATCCCCGACGACAAGGTTTTGAAATGCATGGAACTTTGATCCATGAGAAACTCACGCTACCCCTGAAAATCTGGCCAGATTCAGGTCCATTTTTTTGCCTGAAAAATGGGTCTCTTTGCTCCCAAGTTAGCTTACTCTATTAAAAATAATGTAATCTCACTAGCAAGTCTGAAACAAAATGATCCGTGCAAAAAGTACACGCCAAAATGAATATTTTTTTGAGTTCAATTGTCGTTTGTTAGCAAGTTTGGTTGTTATTTTTAATTAGGATTTGAAATTGTTTAGTTTGATTTTTATTTTTAATTAGGATTTGACATTGCTTTTAATTGGTTAAGAGTTTGTGTTTTTAATAATATGAATGGAACTTTGCTTTCTTAAGCATTATCAAGGACTCATTTAAGATGGTATTGTTGTCCTTAATAATGATGATAAATCAATTTTATGAGGAAAAAAATAAAGTATTTAAGATGGTATTGTTGTCCTTAATAATGGTGATAAATCAACTTTATGAGGAAAAAAATAAAGTATTTAAGATGGTATTGTTGTCCTTAATAATGGTGATAAATCAACTTTATGAGGAAAAAAATAAAGTAACTTCTATTTTTCAATATAGACTATAAGCTTTTATTTTCTACTTTTTTATTTTTCATGTTAAACTAACAAAATGATGGTGCTTGTCACGGTCATTGACAACTTAGTTATAGGGTAGTCTAAACTTTCTAGGTTTTGGTTTTTTCACTGGATTTTTTTATATTTTTCTATTTTTTATTGAAAACAACAAAACAAAATCATGGTTATTCTCAAGTCCATTGACAACTTGGTTATAGGTTTAGTGTAAACATTTTATCTTTTGGACTTTTCAAGAAAATCTCGTTATATAATGGTTTGTGAAATCCTATTTTATATTGTTTAAATTACAATTTTTAATGCATAAACAAATTCAACTCTCTAAAAAAAACTCTAACTCTTAAAACATTCAAATTGTAAAGATTCTACACTTCAAATTCCAACAATTCCTAATTAAATTTTCAACAAAATTAATTTAACCAAAAAAAATCACTTTTACATGACACAAATTTAATAAAAAAGTATGGTAACTAACTGACTTACTTTGTCTTATTCAAACAACGGAGTATCATCATGGACTATGAAGAATCCTAAGGGCTCTTTATACTGCAGAAAAGTTGGGAAAATCTAGAAATCTGTTAAGAGAATATGGTTGGCGAGTCGGTTTTATTACTTCAAAAATCATAACTACATAGGAGGATGGTAATATTTCTCAAATAGACGTTTTTCAGTTAATATATGCAGAATTTGGCGATTATAGGAAATTTTGACATTCAATATTTAAAAGCGTGACAGATATTTTTTAGGAAATATTTGCGATTTTTTCCTTTACTTTCTATGTATAATATTAAATAGTCTCTTTTGTTCTCCCGAATTTAATTTACAGACATTTTGCTTTGCGCCTAATAAAAAACAATTCTGTATAACATATTCAAGTAAAGCAAAAGGACTTGTTCAGTAAAATGGCTATCAGCCTGACTGCAATCTTTAGCAAAATATTATGTGGAAACAGAACGAAATCATGAAAAATCGACCAATTTAGATTTCATTCAAGAAGTTGCCTTTCTACAAGGATATACTAGCACGAGCATGAGCTGATTGGGTGAAAGTGAAGCTTTGTGAAGTAGTTGTTAAACTTCTACCAAGTTTTTTCTTTTTCTTTTTTTTCTAAGTGGTAAAACTTATGTAGTGAGAATAGTAATTATTGGTTATTTTTTGTAAATGTAGGTTAATTCATTATAGTTATTTAAGGAAAACTATATCACCTAAAATAACTTGTTGGTGCTTTATATAGGGTAGATTTTCACTTTTATCTGATGATTCTAGATCTTTAGTTTCTTAGTCAATCAGAACAGTTTTAGATCTTACTCTAAGATCAAAAAGTGGTTTCAGCTATATAATATTTATAAAAACCAATTTCTTATGTTAAAATTAAAGCACTGAAGTCATAACTAAATTCAAATAGCATCTAAATTCAAATATTAATATGTTCTTACAACACAACCCAATAAACTATCAACTTATTATTGATAAATCCAAAACTAAACTATATATGCTTTGTAAAAACATTTAATATCATTTATGAATTTATCTTTAATTTTAGATTTATCAATAACCATTTAAAGGCATAACATGTCACTTACAAGGAATTGAACCTGGGTGGGGAGGGTAACAATCATTCCACACAACCACCCAAGCTACATCCAATGGACTAAATTTTTTAATTAATATAACTTATATATAACTTATTTTTTTTTGTTTTTAAATTATAATTGTAATGATATAGAAGAATTTTCTAGATAAATTTCAAAGGATGGATATGTAAAAGCTGGTTGCTTGAGTTTTTATAAGTAGTTGAAGTTATTTGTTTTGATTAACTTTAAAGAAAAGTTATGATTTTATAATGGAATTATTATTTTTTAAATGGTATTATAAATACATTATTATTTTTAATTTAAAAGATTAAAAATAGTTAAGTTGATGTTAATTTTAATTTTTTTTTTTGTCAAAATAAAAACAAATTCACATTAATTTTAAAGTGAAATTGAGAAATGAACAAAACCTAAAACATTTTGGAAAAAAAGAATTTGTAATGGGCATAATTCTAATAAAGTAGAAGGTGAAAAACAACTTTTTTTTGTTTGGAGTGCATAGTTCACATAAAGATTAGAGTTCATTTTTAAAACATTTGTTATAACAATGATATTTATAATATGTTAATCCACAAAAAACAAAGTGAGTTTGGTAATTTTATTTGTGCTTAGTTTATACAAAGATTAGATCTCATTTTTAAAACATTTGTAATACCAATGATATTTATAATGTGTTAATTCACAAAAAACAAAGCAAACTGGGTAATTTTATTTGCAATCTATTCTAGCTTAAAAACAGCATAATAAAATCAAATATAACATTTTTTATTATTAAAGTTCTATGAATAGAAGGTAACATCATTGTCATCATCATCAAAAGAAGACATGGAATATCAAATGGTAAAATCTTCTAACTCTAAAGAGTAATGAGTGGCATGTCATCCTTCTTTTTTTCTCCTCTTATTTTCAATCCACTTCACTTGTTGTGCACACTTATCCTCTAAGTAAGGACAATGTTCTTTAGCATCCAAATATCTTTGGATGAGGGTGTTTTCTACATCATCTCATTCTCTTTGCATGAGAATTCTCCTTGTGTGAGGAATTTGAACCAACTATATGATGATGTAATTTTGTAAAAAATAGGTGTCCTATAAAGTGCCTTGGTTATTCCACTGGATAGTTTGTCACAAAATATATAACAAAATACTAGAATCTTTATTGTGAAGGTTGATTTCCTTTAAATCCTAGATTCTTTAATTACTCTTTTTTTCTTAAAATGTATGAAATAATTGAAATGTGAAAAATAGAGAACATGAATAATTACTCACACACCATCCATGAGTAAAGACAAGATATAACCTGGGAAACCCAATATGGGAGAAAACCTAGCTAGAAGGTGAGGCCACTTTGCTCTCTTTTCTTCAAATGCAAGTACAAAGAAATATACACTCTCTGTGGAGTTGTATTTGACATTGTGGCCTATGTGGTTGCTACATAATCTCTCCTCCTCTGTGATGCTAAAAAAATAGCACTCTCAGCTATCATGCTTAGCTATGGAACAAGATACAATGCAAAAGAATGGAACCCCCTCTCATCCCGGTGGCCCGATATTTAAGATAACTTGATAGCCATATGGGGGTAGGGTTTTGACTTCCTCAACCCTCAATTGTGATAAGGTTTTGGACATTCTAGAATGTTCTTGAAATTCCATATGTGGCTAGCCCCATATGCATGAGTAATGGGGGCTGACGTGGCATCCTTTGGTACCATGATGGTCATCACGATAGGTCAACTTGTGAGAGGCATAAATTTTTCATACGAGCTCTTATTGGCATGATGTTTGCAACGTTGGAGAGGTCTCAATGTGTAGAATAGCATAACGAGATCTTGGCTATGGTTGGAAAATTTTTGACCCCAAAAAATGTCGTTTGATGCCTCAAAATGGCTTCAGAAGGTTTCAAACCCCAATTTTCCAAACTGGGATCTACCATTAAAATGGCCCTGTAAGATGATTCCTCTAGTTTTTTCCCACTCTAAAAGCATCAAGATAGGTGAAAAATAATGTAATGATCCAATCTGGATCATACCTCCTCATTTAGGGAGGCTTTTGGTCCCCAAAAGCTTTACTGAATGAGGTGAGGAAATCGTTCCTCTACCTTATCCCTATAGTATCATTTTGCTTTGCCTGAAAGTTGTCCTTTCAACCCAATCTCCCAAATGTCATGTTACCCATGTCTTCTGCAAAACTATGTCCTCCACCAACTCTTCTTGAGCATATGGTGCTAAGTCCTCTATGGAAGGTAGGACATGCTCCTCCTCCTGATCCAACATGGAGGCTTGCGGAGTTTGAGATTCTCCACATTCATTACTAAGTAAATGTGCATGTATGTGGGTAGAATGAGTCTGTAGACATTATCTCCTACCTTCTCCAATATCTTGAAAGGTCCATACCACAGATCCTTGATCTTCTTACCATAGCCTTGTAGTCTTTCCTTGTTCAGCTATAATCAAACTTTGTCCCCCAATTTGAATGACTTCTCAATTCTGTGTTGATCATGTTTGGCATTGTATTTTTCCTATGACTTTTTCAGTGTCTCATGTACTTGTAATGTATTTTCCTAATATTCTAAAAAAAAAATTACACTCTCAATGCATCTCCTATGAGGTCCTCCCTCACTCCTCCTTGTTGTCCATATACAACATCCAAGGTTGAAGGTGAAAAATATCCAAAACAACTTTCAAAAGGTGACTTACTAGTAGAAGTGTGGATTGCTCTATTATAAGAGTGTCACATGTAGATCATATTTTCATTCCAGGCCTTTAGATGCTTTTGATTATAACCCCTCAAAATTTGCACCAAAGTCATTTTTACTACTTTTTTCTTCCCATATTTCTGTGGATGGAATGTTGTAGATCTCTTCAACTTAGTGTCCATATTCACCCATAATGTAGTTTATCCGGATTATTTTAGGCACAAAATGAGAGCGGAGATATAATAAATAAATGCACAGAGATATCGCGTATATCCAATAATATAACAACAATGTATCAGAGATGCAACCATAAACACAGAGATACAGTAATACACGATTTCTATTAATGAAATAAATGTATAGAGACAGTAAAAATACAGAGTGAAAGATTCACTAGAATGGTGGTAGCTTATCTCTAAGAAGAGATGTGACAGCGACTTGCATCCACAAGAAGATGGTTACAATGAGGCTCTGAAGGCCTTTTTACAATAAACAAGAATGTCAAAAACCCTAGACATCCAAAAACCTAACCCTGGGAGATGAAGCGCCAAAATTCATGTGGGCCCCGTTTGGGTAAGTTAGTACATCAAATTCCCAAGGTCGTAACTTTTGCATACGATCTCTGTTTTAGGTGCACGATAGCCTGTTGGAAAGATCTATCCGAGGACTACAAATGTTGATGAAAATTTCATGATAAATTTTCCGACCGGAGGATACCCCAAAAAAATTCGTTTAGGGCCTCAAAACAACTTTGGAAGTTCAGGACTCGAAAAACTGCCAAAGATAATAAATTACCAAAATTGCCAGAAAACTGTTTTGAGCCAATTGGAAAAGGTGGGTGGCCATTGATATCCACCTAGATCAGTAGTCCAAAATGTAGCGATAAATATGGTATCCATGTCTGAGATGATGCCTCTTAGTATCCCAAAGTGCACCCAGACTTGTTCAAAGAACATGTTTGTTATTTCTTGTCATTTG
This sequence comes from Picea engelmannii, assembly GCA_009831015.1. Classification (NCBI taxonomy): domain Eukaryota; kingdom Viridiplantae; phylum Streptophyta; class Pinopsida; order Pinales; family Pinaceae; genus Picea; species Picea engelmannii. The sequence continues at coordinate 358,758 of ML778402.1, forward strand.
ATGATCTTTTACAAGGAATGAGAATGCACATCTTGTTGAACCTATCCACCACCACAAGTAAATAGTCATGTTCCTTCCTAGTTATTGGTAAACCTCCTACCAAATCCATGGAAATGTTTTCCCAAGGTCAAGTGGGTACATGTAAGGGATGTCATAGACCTTGATTCTTGTTATTAGGATTACTAGTACAACAAAGTATACATCCTATAATATATCATACTTCATCCTTTTGCATTATGGGCCAATACACATACCTTTGTAAGTTGGCAACTGTCTTTCCAACACCAAAATGTCTTGCAACCTTGAATTTGTGAGCCTCTCTGATAACCTGCAATCGGTCACCTTTGGGGACACATAGATTGTTGAGATTGTAGAATAACCTATTTTTGAAATGATATTCAAGCTTGTGATCACCTTCTTCTATATGAATTTGGCCTTGTAGATATTGAAACACCTCCTTGAAGTCCTCATATTCTGTGTATGCCTCTCTATATGCATCATGGGTAAAAGGATCCATGTGCATCAAAGTTCCCAAGGATGTAATCTTGGATGTGGGTGGCCTTTAAAGCATGCCTTCCAACCTGTTTTTGCTACCCTTCTTATACTTGAGGACTAATGAAATTGTTGTAAAATTCCCATCCACTTGTAATGTCTGGTTTGTTGTAGCTTACTCTGAACCTGCAAACATTGTAGCGGTTGGTGATCTATATGGACGATGGTCTCTTTCCCATCAGATAGTGTTTCCACTTCTTGAAATCTTGAACCAGGGCATAGAGTTTCTTGTCATAGGTAGGGTAGTTGAGAACTGCCCCATGAAAAATTTCAGAATGATAACATATATGTCTTCCTCCTTGCATTAAAATCGCTGCCATGGCATACCCACTTGCATATGTCTCCACTTAAAGAGTCTTTTGAAAGTTTGGTAATGCGAGAACCAGTGCTTGATTGATCTTTCTTTTCATCTCATCAAAATCTTTATGTTGATTCTTCCCCCACTGAAAACTCTTACCACTCATTTTTATGGCATCGAGTGGTGTAGTTGCTATTGAAAATGAAGCTATGAACTTCTACAAGTACTGTATTGCCCCAACAAAACTCCTAACTTCAATGAAATTTGTAGGAACTGGCCATTTCACGATGGCCTCCATCTTTGTGGGATCTATCTTGAGCTACCCTCCACTGATCACATACCCCAAATACACCAAATACTATTGAGCAAACTCACATTTCTTAAGGTTATCCAACATTTGGTGCTTCCTAAGAGTCTCTAACACCTGCATGAGATGTGATCCTCCTAGGTAGCACTATAAACCAATATATCATCCAAATAGACTATAACAAATGAAGCTAGATATGGGCGTAATACATCATTCATCAGTCTCATAAATGTAGCTGGTGTATTACATAAACCAAATGTCACGACCAACCATTATTCATACAAATCTTTCCTTGTCTTGAAGGCAATCTTCCAGGTGTCTTCTTCCTTGATGTGTACCTGATGGTATCTTGATTTGAGATCCAACTTGGAAAAATATTTTGCATGTTGCAACTGATATAATAGATCATCGATCCTAGGTAGAGGGTACTGATTTTTTAGTGTAATCTTTTTCAATGCTCTGTAGTCAATACACATTCTCAAAGTCACATCCTTCTTTGGTACAATTATGACAAGTGATGCACAAGTTGAGGTGCTTGGTCGAATCAGACCCTGCTCCAAAAATTGTTGCAATTGATTATTCACTTCATTTGCTTCCAAAATGGACTATCTATACAACCCAATATTCAACAACGGGGAGTATGGAAATAATTGTGTTTCATGCTCCACTTCCATCTTGGGTGGTATCCCTTTAGGCTCATGGAACACTCCTGTGTGTTCCTGTAGCAACTCCTCCAACTGATGTTTCTTCTCTTTAGTACACCCCGCCAGGGATGCCTTTACTCTTATTGAATCATCATCAAACCAATTTTCTCTTAAGAAAATTAAAACACATTTCTTGCTGGAACTAATCAACTTCTTGGCTTGGTTGGCACTTACCAGTGAGATCTTTGACTTTCCTTTATGTGCATTGATTATGTAGGACTTCCCATCCTTTATTAGAAATTATTGGTTGGATCTCCACATGAATATTGCATCCCTAATATACATGTAGGGACTCCCAAACACTACACTACGCACGTCCATGGGTACTACATCCAACACTATTTCATCAATAAAGTTTGCACTTACATGAAATTTAATCTTACACTATTTAGTTACCTTGATATTTGCATCCTTTTTTACCCAACCCAATGGATAGGGGCTAGGATGATCATGAACCTCCAATCCAAGCTTGCCGACCAGATTCATTGTTATGAGGTTAGCCTATGAACCAGAGTTGAACATAGCATCTATCTTGGTCTTCTTGACTTGAATCTTGATGTGGAAGATCTTGGTCATCTCCTTATCTTCTTTGTGATGAAGAATAATCAAATTCACCTCATTTTGCATTGATGTGCATACAATCTTCTCATCCACATCGAAGTTGCTTTCAGCTTGATTGCTTGAATCTGTGGCTAGAAGATTATTTTTCTTTGCATCCTTCTTGTGGTTCTTTGGGTTCAGCTCTAGATGTAGTTTCCAACACTTTTCTTCAATGTGATAATCAATATTGCAAAGGTTACAATGGTTTCTATGATCCTTGCACTAATGTGTCGTGGTTGTTGTATTCTTATCCTTTCCTCCTTTCCACTTCTTCTTCCCCTCTTTGGAAGCTTCTTGGTGCTCTTTCTCCTTGGAATCGCTTGGCTTCCTTTTCTTGTGGCCTATGTTTTCTAGATGCTATGCATGTACAAATTCCTTGTCCATTGTACTTGGCTTGAAAAACATCAGTTGATTTCGTAGATGGATTTGTATACCCCAAAGATAATTGAGGAGTACATTTGGCTTCTTGGGAGAGACACATAACATGATGCCCATCTTTCTAAACTCATTGGTGTACTCTTGTACACTCTAACCTTGCTTCTTCCTGAAGTAGTGCCATCGGATCCATTGGTCCTCTACATACTTGATAGGGTAGTATTGAGACTTGATGAGGGTTTTGAAATCCTCCCACTTAGTTACTAATGGATCACACTCTAGCCTAAGTGTCTCCATGTGAATTCCCTCCCAAGTTAAAGCATGGCCCTGTAAATTTAGTCTAGCAAATGATATCTTTTGTTCTTCATCTATATGGTGAATGCTGAAATAAATTTCTAGTTGTTGAAACCAATGATTATGTGTTAACGCATCGATCCCACCTTGGTATGGATTTATGTCCACTTTTGCCTCCATATTTAATAAACACTGTGAAGGGTTTATGGTACCAGAACTTGACTACTCTTTCTTGGGTTCTTTCCACAACTCCTTTTCTGGGTCTTCGCTATCCATAGATTTTTCATTTGATCTGACCTCTGAGATCGATCCTCCAACTTATTTGAACGATCTGATCTTGCTTGCTAGATCCACCATGAGGAGGGACATATTGCACGATATGTCAACAAATTTCTCTTCTATCCTCACAAATCTCTCCTTTGCTAGATCTCGATCTCGAGGGTTTTCATGAACAGACTCATCGACCATGGCTAGGGTTCTGTGGATTTCTTCTTAAATTGATTCCTGGATCCCTACAACTTTCCACAAATACCCCAAGAAAACCTGCTATGATACTATTATGATTCGTAAACTAATGTGGATATACCACTAAACAGTTCGTCACAACAGATCTAATAAAATATTGAAATCTTTACTATGAAGGTTAATTTATTTTAGATCTAAGATTCTTTAATTAATATTTTTTTCCCTTAAAATGTATGAAATAGTTGAAATGCAAAAAATAGAGAACATAAACACCATCCATGAATAAACACAAGATATAACTTGGGAAACCCAATATGGGAGAAAACCCAGCTAGAAGGTGAGGTCGCTCTGCTCTCTTTCCTTCAAATGCAAGTACAAAGAAAGAGGCACTCTCTAGGGAGTTGTCTTTGACATCATGGTCTGCATGGTTGCTACAAAATCTCTCCTCCTCTATTATGCTCACAAAATACCACTCTCAGTTGTTATGCTAAGCATTGGAACAAGACACAATGCAAAATATTGGAACCCCCTCTCCTCCTAGCGACCCAATATTTAACATAGCTCGATAGCCATCCAGGGGTAGGGTTTTGAGTTACTCAACCCTCAATTGTGATAAGGTTTTGGACATTCTAAAATCTTCTTGAAATTCCATACGTGGCTAGCCCCATATGCATGAGTAATAGGGGTTGATGTGGCATCCTCTCATACCATGGTGGTCAACATGATATACCAACTTGTAGGAGGCATACTTTTTCCATATGAGCTCCACTTGACGCAATTTTGGCACCGTTGGAAAGGTATCAATGTGTAGAATAGTGTCATGGGGTCGTAACTATGGTTGGGAAATTTTTTACCCCCAAAATATCATTTTATGCCTCAAAATAGCTCTGGAAGGTTTCGAACCCCATTTTTCCAAACTGGGACTTGCCACTAAAATGAATCTGTAAGCTAATTCCTCCATTTTTTTTCCACTCTAAAAGCATTGATATAGATGAAAATAAATATAATGATCCAATCTGCATCAATAGGCTTATGTTTCTTCTTTTTCTTTTGGATTAGTATCATTGTTAAGGCAACCTCAAAATCCCACTTAAGATAAGATGATGCCAGGTGACCAATCTCAAAAGGAGATCTACACCTAAAAGAAACTTATTTGTAATCTAATTTCTATTTTTAGACTAACTCATCAACATATGAGAATATTTCCTCTAGAATACATGAGCCTAGATCCACCTCCACACATAGTTTACATAGATTCCTTGTGAAGGTAGAAAATGGTTGAAAATAGACTATGCGTAGATTGAGATAAACCTTGTGTAACACCCACCAATTTCATAAAGAGAATCTTCATTCCAAAAATGTAGAAGAAAATTTGAAACCTTTAACTAAATTAGAATATAGGATGAGACTTCTAAAAATAGATCAAGCAAATGGTGCCATGGTTGCATGCCAAGGTCGCATGAGTTAATCAGTAAAACCCTAAAACCAAGTACCTTTACAAACCTCTTCTCTATCTTTTATTGAAAAAATATTCATATTGGAAAAACCCTTTGTATAAGGATAAATAATAACCTCTCCCTATAAAAAGGGATTTCCTAAGTTGAAAATCCAAAAAAGAAGATCACCAAATTTTGGTGCTTCCCTGAGTTGCAAATCCAAGAAAGAAGATCACCAATTTTTTTTGCCTCCCTGAGTTGAAAATCCAAGAAAGAGGATCACCAAATTTTGGAAAATAAATAAATTAAAGACTAAATCAACTCATGAAAGTTGTAATAAGTTTCTCTGGCATTAACCATTCTAGTGTTGAGTTTAACACAAGGAACATTTTCATAATTTTTTAATAAAAGCTTCCTTAAACATAAAGGAATTGTCAATGTTAAACAATTATATCTTTAAGGAGGAATGTAACATCCCCGGCCAGCCAGGCCGGGCCGTGCTACTCCAGAAAACTCTTTCATTCTCTGATACCATGTTGTAACATACCCAACATCCAACTGAGCTATGCCACATACATTTTTCGAACTGCATGCAATTAAACTATATACACACAGAACTCTTGCAGAACTTTATATATATAACGTAAACAGACAAATACATTTTGTAAATGCATAGATTCATACTGAAATAACAGTAAACGTATACATGTAGCATATACAGGAAATACCCATAAATATATAGACAGTTATAACCACACATAAGATAAACCCATAAAAATAAACACGTAAATAATAATGTTGTTGAACACACCGTGCTACTGAGAGGGGGGGGGTGAATCAGTAACATACACAATTAATCCTTTTTAACTTTATCAACCTTATATCACCAATATGCAAATATCCATTCATTGACAATCATGTACTCTATATTCAGTTAGGTTCAGATATTAAGATGTACTGACAGAGAAGTTATGTGGATTAAAAGATGATGATTATGAGCTTTAAGTATTTCTACTCTTTTTAACTTTTCTTGTTAATTACTGGAGGGTAGTCAACATGTTGCAGATAAATTAACCACAGATATTCAACATCAATCATGCACATAATAAACACGGGGACACATATTTCACGAGGAAACCCATAAAGGGAAAAAACCTCTTCTTCTTAGGATGTTAAGCAAGCTCCAACTACTTTACATCTCATCATCTTTAAGCACCAACTCAAAGGAGGCTACAACCTCTTAATGCAAGCACCAACTTGTTGAGAGCACCAACTCTCACAGAATCCCAGCACCCACTGGGTGGAAGCACCAAATTCCAATCTGTCTCAGCACCAACTGAGTGAAGGCACCAACCTTCAAATTNTGCAAGCACCCACTTGCTGAGAGCACCAACTCTCACGGAATCCCAGCACCCACCGGGTGGAAGCACCAACTTCCAATCTGTCTCAGCACCAACTGAGTGAAGGCACCAACCTTCAAATTCTACAAGCACCCACTTGCAGACCGAGACATCAGTCTCCCCTAGCACCACCCTGCCACCCTAGTTTCTCTGGCTGCAACCAGATGGAAGCTACAACTTCCTGTGTTCAAGCACCTACTTGAACTTCTGAGGACAACAGTCCTCCCGAGCACCACCCTACCGCCCTAATTTCTCGAATAAAAATCTTGCTCAAACCAATTTACTTATTTTGATATAGCTTGCTTACCATTTCTGCTATGCTGCTCTGCCTTAATCATCTCTGATCTTCTTAACTGCTCAGCCACAAATTCTGTTTTACTGCCTTTAATCTGCTGCTCTGCTTCACCTTCTTCTGCTGCGCCTTCTCAGCTTTTCTCTGCTTCGCGGGTTCTCCTCTGCCACTGTCACACTTGCAGAGCTCTGTCCCTCTCTATTCAACAACACCGAATTCAGTCTCTCTCATTTTCTTTTATACATGCCTCCCCGACGGTTCACTTCGCCTTCCCTTTGCCGAAACAAGAACACCTGTCCTGGCAACTGAAACGCTAACCGATTCGTCATCATGAGTCTGTTTTGTTAACAGAATCCAAACTCACTAGTTAACTGTAAAATAGAACAGTAACCCTCCGATCAATTTCAAACCTTATCTGCACCGTTGGATAATTTTTATTATGCTTTCCCTTTAAATCGGGTTTCGGCACTTTTAGTGTCGAGATGCACATGTACTCGGAACTCCCGATTCTCCGATCCCCGATGTGCTCCTTTCCCGATCTTTAGCCCCTTATGGATACACAATGGTCCATGTGACCAGCTATCACATGACCGTCACCATACCTCTCGTCGGGATTTCAGCGTTTTCAATGTCACCATGCACATGCCTCTGTGATTCCCGATCCCTAATTTCCTGATGTATCCCAAGACACGCTGACAATTGGCGCCCACTCATCGGGGTTTTGCGGATCGCGATTCTAAACTGCAAAAAACTCTTATCAGCGGGATCCCCGATTTCCTGATGAACAAAATGCTGACGACGCCTTGATCTTCGACACCTGTCCCTTAGATGGACGGTCTCGATCGTCGATGCCTCTGCTGACGTCACACGTGGTTTGACACGTGTTAGATCCTGCCATGTGTCACTCTGAATCGTGACTTACATGTGCCTGAAGTGTTGAATCTGCCTGACACCTGTCCTTCCCTGGTTGTGCCACGTGTCCCTTGCTGACGTGGTCTGCTGTCGTGAGTTGGATCAACGGTTCATATGCAATCTTGGCTCAACGACTGTGATTACATCGCGAAATCGCATATCACGATTTCGGGGTTTTCGTTGTCATTGTTCACGAGACTCGTGAAACTCTGATTCCCGATTCTCCGATGAAGCCTCCTGTCTACACGTGGATGGTCCCGATCTTTGCTTGATTTAACGGTTGTGATCAAATCGTGAAATCGCATATCGTGATTTCGGGGTTTTCGATGTCAATTGAACTGGACATTTCAAAGTCCCGATCCCCGACTCTCCGATGGCTTATCCCCCTCGTAGCTTCTGCATATCTGATGGCTGTCGGGTGTCTTCTTCCAATCTGACGGCTCAGATCACTTCTTCTGCACACCAACTCCTGCGCTTAACATCTGCGCAGCTTCTCCCGATCCAACAGCTGTTGGGATTTTCGAGTGAGATCCGACGGCTCTCGGTCTCTTTCCTGTGCTTCTTGCACATATAAGAACGTTATTCCTCCTGATCTTATTCTCCTCGAATCCTCAAAGGATTCTGATGTCTGACGCATGTCCCTACGGAGATCACTGCACAGTAGGACTTAACCCCTGCACGACTCTTACAGATCCGACGGCTGTCGGGTTTTCTTCTCAGATCCTATGGCTCAGATTCTCTCTCCAATATCCCGATGACTTGTCCAGGATTTCTCCTCTGCATAGTAGAACTTAACCCCTGCGCTTAACCTCTGCGCAGTTTCTGCAGATCTGACGGCTGTCGACCTTTCTAGAAATTTGAATGGGATCCAACAGGTCTTTTGCTCGATTGACCTCAACCTCGAACTCTATTTTGACTAGATCTTCCCTTTGTCATTCTTCGTCGATTGACCTCCTTAGACTGCGACTTATTTCTTTCGCTCGACCTCGACCATCTTCCTATCAGGTCGACTACCCTTCATCACTCCACTTGGATATTGCTCTGTCATCATCTAGCTTCTTCTGCTATAGACGATTGCCATCAATGACAACCTTGACATTCTGCATCCTCTCTGCTATTGCCATATTTCCAACAAATGCAACATGTAAATTTATCACACAATTGACACTTATCTTGGTAAGAATATCACCAACTATATGCAGACCTTCCACGAACCTCCCAACCTTAGACCACACTGCTCATCACTCTCAGCAACAGGTCACCCCCGAGCTGGGAGTAAACTCCACCTGGGTAAAGGGATTCATAACCAGGCTAATGTATCACAGACAACGGGAAATACTATGTCACAAGCCAACTCAAACTAAAAACCTACAATCCCTCATTCCCCACATGCCTGTCCCACCCCAGGAAGTGTGCCCCTTCTCTGCTTAACAGTTCTTTGGCTGCCCCACTTCCTTTTCGTGCTTCAACAACATGCCGGACATGAAGTCTCAGAGTCTCGTAGATGTAGTTTAGCACCATTAGGAAATCAATTTTCAAAAATTATCTCACCCAGAGAGATTTCTCACAGGCCTGACAACTCACCTCTTCAATATCCCTCGGGCCTGATAACCGGCTTCTTCAGTCCATCTCCCAAGCTAACTAGCTACACAAATTGGTCTGGGTATGGATATAGGTTCAGGTACAATGACATGAGGGTACGGAGGATAGCTCAATGAGTGTTTGAATGTCAATGGAGTGATTGAGTGAATGATGGAAGGAATGATGGAAAATGAACTAAGTCCCAACAATATGTATGTATGTCCCCAACTTGACACTTGTCATGTTGGGAGCTACTTTGGCCCACTTGTCCCCAACTTTAGAACTTAGGATAAAATAATTGTCCATACTTTATGATTTAAGAAATATTAATATAATATTCCTTTTTGGCTTAAGCTCCCTAGCTTATCCCCTTTTCCTTAACTTTTATCCCCCACCTTTTCCCTAACTAGTGGAGTTTAGTCCCCCATACTCTTTTTATCGTGGTCGGTATGCACACAACGATGTATTTTATATTAATTACGATCTACATATACAAAAATAGGCACATTGGTCTTTAACATCTAGGCTCTCTGGCCTAATACAAGCATAAGCCTCCTAGCTTATAATAACTGGCTCACCAGCCTATAAAACACAACATATACACAGAGGCTCCCTGGCCTCAAAATCGCGCACACTTAAGTTGTTGCGCGTGGTATCCTGGAATGTGCACACTTCATCGTTTTACTGCGCAGTACATGCGTGCACTATGCCATGAAAGGTGCATACAAAAATGATATCAAACAACTCACCAGCTTAAGTACATTTTCATTTACATTACAATTGGGTTTAGCCTAGGGATATTACAAGGAAGGAGGGTGGGGGAAAGTAATCTGTCTCCTTCTGAATTGAAAATTTAAGACTTGCAACGATTGAAAAGCTATGAAAATCCAACCCTGAGAAGGGCAAAAACACATCCTTCTAAGAATGAGTTGTGTAACCAAGAATGATGCTATGAAACCATAAATATAAATAATTATATTATATTATTATTCACAAGAAGGGAATAATGTAATCATTTTGCATTGAATCTCATTTAACCCTAAGTTCTACTTTGAAGGCAACACTCTTGAAGGAGTGGCAGATTACAAATACCTCAAAATTGACTTCAACAAAAATCTAAGATGGGATGGTTGTAGAAAGAAAAGAACTTTGGGAGGTTGGAAAGTGTTATGTGCTTTCCAAAATAGGTGCAGAGAGGCAGAGCTATAGGATTGGAAGACAACACAAACTCTCTTTGGGATTTTAGTGATCTCGGTGTCTCTCTATGGTTGTGAAGTGTGGGCCAACAATACATCTGACTTATAGTGGAAGCAAATTGAGAAGATTCAAAACGCTTGATTACAAACAAGCTTAGAATTAAAAGTTCAGTCCTTTATGATATCATGCTAAGTGAAATGGGGGTTGAAGAAATTGTTATGGTGTGTCTCATAAGATATCTAAAAAAAATTGAGCAAATGGAAGATGGTCGTTGGCCTAAGGTCGTCAAAGGATTTTGTTATTGATAGGTTCCACAAGTGAACTTGGTATAAAAGGCTAGGGACAAATAAAGATTATTTTATTGAAGAGTTTAACCCCACTTACAATCATCATCAAAAAGCGTACATAGGGGCCAATATATCTTGGAGAGTCAAAATTGTTTATTGCTCAATTAAGAACCAATTCCCATCAACTCTGTTGTGAAACCGGGCATTGAAAAAGACCAAAGAAAGCTTGGGAAGAAAGGACATGTATGTTTTGCACCTCCGTAAAAGTGGAAACAAAAAAAAAATCATTTTAGAGTGTGAATCCTTCAAAGATAGTAGGGATGTCTATGTAAGTATCTTGATAACTAGCTCTTGGGATAATTTTTTCAACGAGGGGACAATGGAGAAATTGGGGGCGCTCATCATCAAGTTGAATAGGAAAAGGGATGAAATTGAAAAATCAGTGTGTGAGGCAGTGTGTTCCATAGGCTATTGTTAGCCTCATGGAAGTTAAAATAATTTCTTTCTTTCTTTCTTTCTTCCTAATATTCAAGATTTCCTCAGAGCATTTAACCAAAGTGTTTTTTCTCTATCATCTTATTGCAGAGATTTTGCTAAAACCTCATATGATTCTCATATTTTCATAAATATTGTCAAACCACTGCAGTTTTCTTGGAAATGTCACCTACTAATGTATTTAGTGAATGGTCGGTGATCATCTATCGAAATATCTGACTCCTTTCAATAGCAAGTGACATGGATTACATGTCCTTCACATATTTTTATGTGGGTTTCTTTAATTCCACTTGTATCTTCAATGGTGATCAACTAGAACTATGATGAAGCTCCTGTAGGAGGCCCAGTCATCAATTTTATGAAGAAAAAAAAATCAAAAGAGTCGAGATGGCAAGGTTGCTATAATGGTGAGGGGAGATTTTTAGTCTAGAGAAGCTTTTGCAAGCCGAGGTTCCGTGTACCAATCCTAGCTCTAGGAATTTATTAATTGCCTTTTTTTTGTCTTACATAATTTCTATTAAAATTTATTAATTTGTGCTCTAGAACAAAACTCTATGATAATCTATTTCACCGTTTTTTTGGTAGAGGCGGAAAAGACACAAAGCCAATTCCATTAATATGTACATAAATAATGTATATATGGTACACATAGCATGCCTGTCCTATAATGATATGACCGTTAGGGTAATATAAAGAACTCAGATTAGAGTTTTCAACATCCTCCCCCTTAACCATAAGTCTGTTCTTGCATGAAAAAACGATCACTTCTTGACAACTAGTAATGTGTCCAACGAATATTTAAAGGGCTTAAGATCCTCTCTAAACTCTGAAAAAATAGTAGAATATCAAGGCTTCTACTAAATTGGTGGTTTAAGGATGACCACAAACTCTGAAAAGAGAGATGATAACTCAAGAAAAAGCCCCATGAATGCTCTCCAAATCAAAAGCTAGCAAAGCATAAAGTCTTTTACTAAATGGCATGGTTTCAAGTTGACCATAAACTAACCAAGCAAAGAACAACTACAAATGCTGATGATGCCCTCTGAAAATGTAACAAGCAGAACTTCATGTCTTCTGCTTAATTGGTGGTTTCAAGTTGACCACAAACTATCAAGAGCTCAAAAACTATAAAGAGATGGTTTCAAGATTACCACAAACCATATCAACAACAAACTAATAATTTGATTATATTTTCATGAAGAAAACTGCATACCAGGAACAAGGCTGCATACTTGTTTCCCATTTGATGTCCTGATAGTTTATCAGAGCACATTTCTGATCTTGGTGACCGTGGGATTGTGATGGCCAAATGAAGGAGAAATAAGGCCATAGAGAAATATAATAACTGTGCCTGTGAATAAGTTCCTATGTAGAGGAGTGAGATCAGAGCAATTGGTCGATAGTCATTGGGAGATGATGATGCCTGCATCTGCATCTACGAGACAATGAAGGAGTTTTTAAACAGGATATGAATAATGAAATCTAAGTGGTATGTTTTTATTTCCTATTATTTATGAGGATACAAAAAAATATAAATACAGAGTGTTTCTCTCGTTTTGACTGATGGGTTCTATCGACCTGTGTGCAATCCAATATTGGAGAATTTACCAATATAATAACTAGTATGTGATACCCCCCGGATGGGGTGCCACACATTCAATCGAGGCCACGTGGGAGGATGTCGGGACACCCATCAATGGCATCAACCGGCGCGATCTCTCTATCCATTAATTGAAACATGATTTGCATCCGCCACCTTAATGTGATGAACCCTCTCGCGCACGGGAGAGGTACCAGCAGACAGAGCATTATCGACGTCGCGTTAATGGTGATGGTAAGCGCAACACTGTGGGGTTTTATTGCGACAAGGGACAGGGCAGAGATGCATTCGCCCTTTGTTGTGTTCATTTTGTTCGAATGGTATTGCCGACCTCCGTCGAAGGCAGCGAAAGGAGAGACCGAGCAGCAATGCAGACCAGCACCCCTTCGTATTCCTCCAGGTACCTCCACCATGCCCAAGCTCAGGGGAAAGTCGCGCAGGGGAGCAGCCTGGTATAGGGCTGAATCTCGGCGCAAACGTATTCAGAAGTTCGAGAGAGCCCTCGCACTGGCGTCCATCCGACGGAAGCGAAGCCCGTGGTCGCCCCCCATGGCGATTGTTGAAGAAATTAGCCTGGAGGAGGCAATGCAGAGCCACCCTCCCATGGCTCAAGCTGAAGCACAAACACCACAGGCCGAAGCCAACCTGGGAAGACACAGTGCAGCCAGTGCGATGGACCTCTTCCCACCTTGCGTCGTGGAGGAGGAAGTCATGCCTGGCGAAGTCATAGGGATGGAAAGGGAATAGCGGACATCGCCACGACCAACGGGACACCCCAGCGCAGGCGAAGCGAAGGATTCCAGCACGGGGACTCCGGGAGACAGCAGAGAAAAGGATCAGGCCACCTTCACGGCACTCTGGCACTTACCACTTATCTTTGAGCTTCGAAGCATGTTGGACGACATGGCCTTCCGGCTAGCCAGAGTAGATCAAAGGATAGACATGCTCTTCGCAGCCCTCTCGAAGAGCACTCCGAAGAATCATTGCCCAACGTGCGCGCAGGTGTACGCAATTCCAGCACGTTGGCGCAGGATGGGATACAAGCGAGCGAGCTCGAGAAAATAATCTCTTTGGGGCTCTGGTTAGATGTCTTTGTGTTGTTTCGGTTTAGGGGCTCTGGTTAGAAGTCTTTATGTTATTTGGTTTAAGTTGCTTGTTCAGTTTCTTTTGGACTGGATTCCCTTTTTGAAACTTATGAGCACAGTCGCCCTGGTTTCCTTCGGGCAGGGTGCACAAATGTATACATGGTTAACTGCTACACACTTGGCACAACAGAACTAGCTATCCTGGTTTCCTACTAAGGCAGGACAGCTGGCATCCTCACCAATCACTGTACACTCTTGCTTTTTGCTAATATAACAGGTTCCACCGTTTTATTTCAAAAAAAAAACTAGTATGTGATACCAAGAGAAAAGTTGCAGGTGACCAACTTTCGTACATATAAGAAATTTGTCTCAAGAAGAAGACAAACCTCCTATCTGATGCGTTAGATATCTGTAAATAAAACCTCACGACTGACGAGTTTTTGCATCGCCCATACCTGTGAGTTGGCGCCCATCTGTTGCTTCAGGACAACAATGGAGAAAACATTTGTTGCTTCCCATTGGTAAAACACTTATCGGCTTCCCAATGCAATTCGTATATTCTCTTCAATGGGTTTTAGCCTGACCTTGGAGTTGTTCTTTATACGTTTCAAACAAATATTGACTGGAATATTAACGTAAAAGATATGCTTGCTGGCGAATTTTTATGTAAGAATAACTGAGAGGGAAGCTGAAAGCAGAAGCTCTAAGTCAAATGCGAATTATTTTTAGCAAAAGGTCTAAGTTAAATGCGAATTATTTTTGAAAGATACTGGTAAAGTCTTTAAAAGATGACCCTATAGTCTTTAGGGTTAAGCTTTTGATGGTATGGGCTTGGAGTTACAACGCTCAAGGGTTTGCTGTTAAAATTAAGTTGATCATCCATTTAAAGAGTTTTTGCATTTTAAATGGATTAGGCTTGCAACAAGTGATATGTAATTGATGGCTAGGGATTGTCATTGTGAAAAGGGAAAGAATGAGTTGATATTTGATTGCTTCCATATCGACATACTATGAAGTGAAGTGATTTCATTCAAGAAATTTCAAACTAATTAATGAAAGCAAGGAGGAAAGCAACAAGTGGAGTGGAGCCTCTGTAAATAGAGATCAAACCAACATCTATAAAGATTTACATACACACAATCAAACATTTTAAAGAATAATTCAACTCATGCATTGTGGACTTGTGTATGTTCAGAATTTTATGACTTGCAAATTGTGATACTCACTGTTGTTCCTTTTGTAAGTACCAAATATTGAATTGAATTATGATTGTAATTGGGTGCATTTTTTTTTAAGCCAACACCCTTATGTTGAGTTTAAATTCTATATTCTCGAGTTGGATTATTGTAAAAGGGTGGAATTGCAAGAAACCATTTTTCTATTCTATTTCATGGCTCAAATTAATGGTTTGGTAAAATTATTGAACACTCTACTTCTACTTTTGTCTTCTAATGACAACACGGTCACTGTTGACAAGACAACTCTCTCTTTCATTAAAAATTGTTTATAGAATTCAAAAGATAAATTTGAGTTTTTACAGCTTGAGTCACAACTCCAACAAGAAGCAAGAAGATCTGCATCAAAAGAAAAACCACTGTGAACCTGTTTCTGTTCATAATTTTTCTCAGTCTGCTCACAACCAAATTAGTGAAGTCAATGAAGTTAATGAATAATATTGAAATGCCAACGTTGTGATAAAGTTGGACATATGAAATATCATTGTTTCGATCTTCATCCTTGTATGCATTGTGGAAAACATACATATTATGATCAAGGAAATTTGAACCACTTGTCCCTCACAGGGGGGAATAACATCTAAAGTTTTCAGTCAAGTTCCAAGTTTGTTTTAGAGCCTGTGAACATATGATCAAATGGGAAACATGTATGCATCCTTGTTTCAACATCGTCTATAATCCAGAATACAGATTTGAACTAGTTCACATGTCTATATATAACCCCATTGAAAATATTAATGAACAAAATAATGCAAGGTCAGATGAGGGGAACTTTCATAATTTTTTCCATTTCATCCCTCAACATCCTGGCAAGTGATGAATTTGCATTTGTCATCTTTCTAGAGAATAATGTTGTATGCAACAATGTTGGGACATGATTAAAAATGAAGAAGAAGTTGTTTTATGTGTGATGATATCCATGGCTATGGCTTTGTCATTGTGTGTGGGTCAAAACCACTGTAGGCTTTGGTTTGAAATTTGTGAAATACTAACGTGTAGGAATGGTTTTTTCTTCTTGAAATTCATTGATGCCTCAACTTGGAGGTATTCCTTGGGACACCATTTGGATATTAAGCAAAGTTAGAAGAACCATCAACATCTATTGAAAAACCAGTGTGGATACTGCACTCATTCCAAGATAAAATAATTTTAAATTCATAATGAAAATTAAAAAAGAAAAGATTAATAATATCATGTAGATATAAATTTTCAATTTTATGTTGATTATTGAAGATATCATCCTGAACTCAAAAAAAAAATATTTTTTAGTCCCCAACCTCCCAAATTTTTTAGCTTCGCAATACATTCCCATTATATAAGTTAATTATATTAAATAAAGTTCTTTTACAATTTAAAGTGAGATCTTTAGATACATAATAAGAATGATATTATGTATATAATTAAATTTAATAAAATGGATTTAAATATTATTATTTAATATTAAAATTATTAAAATAATAAATTAATATTATTTAATTTTAATTTTAAATAATTTAAGTATTAAATAAATATGGGATCAAGATTAATTAATTTTTTGTTAAC
>ML778402.1:401054-444054 GCA_009831015.1 Picea engelmannii
ATTTTGAAGGGTGTCCACAACAGATTTAACTTCTTGCTTTAGTACTCAATTCACTCATTATTTAGTTGCCTTGTTTGGTGATGGAAGATAATTGGTGTTGAGCTATTAGTTTTATCTCATTATGAACTGATCATAATAGTGTGGAATAAAGAGCACTCAAACCACCTTCATTATCGGTGAGTATTTTAATCTAAATCCAATAAAAAACTCAACGAAAAACATAGTTCCACAATAGTTTGAGTTTCATGAATGAAGAACTCTACCCCTAAGGGTTTTAGCCCTGTCTGAATCAGAATCTTCAAAATCCAAAAAAGTTTACTGAATCAAGGGGAAATTTGCCTATACCAAAAAAGTTTAGTGAATCGGGGGGAATTTGCCTATAATATTTGGCCAAATTCAAGTGTAGCTTTCAAAAAATAGGTATTTTACCCTTCTCTTAATCATTGGTCATTAACTAAGTTGAGGTGACATCACTAGTAATGATTTTATCCAATGTTGCACCGCTGTTCCAATGATCATTCCCTTGTGTTTTAGTTTACCATTGGAATGATGTTTTAGTTTAAAACATTGATATGATGCAATTAAGTGTTGTATTAAAAGTAATTCAATATATTGTACGATACACATGCCAATTTATTATAAAATGTGAACCTCAAAAAATGTCATAATTTATCTATCTTAAGCCATTCTAAAGCATGTAAGCTTTTGTTATCCCTTCTTTAAAAATTTTAGGTGTGGGTAGAATTGGTTAATCCAAAACACTATGTTGAGTTGAATTTATTTATATTGTATATGTGGGCACATAATGCTCTTTTCATCTGTATATGTGTGATTTGTAAGAATAATTTTTACTTTTCTATTATGACATGCTTTATAGCATGGGTGGTAATTCATTTTCCCCTAACTAACTAAGATACTAGCTAGCGGGCATCCATATATTCAATTGGTTTATGTTGTTCATGGTAATATTGCTATTATCGTAATAATTTAGTATGATAGAGAGGATCCATAACTGAAAAGTACTATGATATTTGAAGTTGTGGTTTTTTTTAGTTTCCACCAAAATTAGTGATATTCATTAAATGATTTTTTTGTATTTCTTGTTTTCTTAGTGAAGGAAAATGCATTTAATGTTAATTATGTCTTGATTGATTTTCGATTCAAGTGGAACTAGAGGAAGAGTTTGAGATTTGAGATGGAACCTTTGTTCACCCTCATTAAGAAGGTGTATTGGAAACTATGTGTGAGTCGTGTGGCTTAATGTGAACATTGGTGAGACTTGTACCTTTGTGAACATTTGCACCTCTACATGTGTATTGTGCATATTTGTGAACATTGGTGATTTTTAAGTGAGTTTTGTGGCTCTATGTGAGTGTTGGTGACTTTGTGAAAATCTTATGGCTCTATGTGAGGCCAATAACTCTATGTGAGTTGATGGGCCTCCATTTTGACATTTTTTTTACTATTTATTTCCCTCCTCATCCACCTTTTCTTCATCTTTTTGACACCATAACCTCCATCTTCACCCTATTCCATACTTATATAGGGTTGACTTGATCAAGAGAAATTAAGGTAAATAGAGGTTGTTTTGTGAATGATTTCTTGATTTCCGATGACTTAGAAGCACCATGGTTACCTAGGGTTTACTTATAATGTATCTAATGAAATACACTTCAAAGGATTTTGTAGTAGTGTCTAGCATAGCGCTGCACAAGCACTGTCTAGCCTAGATGTTGTGTGGTCTTCATTCTAGTGGCTCAAAGAGACCTTTCCCAATTCATAATTACACATGCCAAACATGGTGAGGTCATTTTGAAGATTTCTCGGGCACATTTAAGATAGAGTGAACCACGTAATGGATAATTTAACATCTGCAATCTACCAGATCGTAGCGTCTTTTCCTATAGTTCCTATCTTGTAGCGACAAACTATAGGAATCCAGGACTAAGTTTTATTGTTTTGTTAATGTAAAGATCCCCCTAAATATCTATAAATAGCAGGGGATTACGCTCAATTGAAGAGCATGAGTTATGTAACAAAGTTATGATTGAGTGACTATATTTGATATCTATTTTATGCTAATAGAATCACACCTTCAGTTCAATTTTATGTGTTGGATTAGTTTCTTAGTACTATAGTCAATCATCAACAACTTATCCCAGAGAGAAAGGGCCCACTTGCCTGGTATAGTTGTTGTTTACGTTCATTAGTTTTCTCTCATTGTCGTTTAAGTTTTATTTCTATTAATTAAATCATATTATAGTTTTTATTTTCATTTTTATGTTAAGATATATAGCTATCGTACAATTACAAAATTGCATTCCAAATTAATCTAAACAAAGTATTGGCTACAAAGATGATATAACTTCTTAAGGATTATAGAAATACCTATAGCATGTGATTACAACCAATGTCAATTATAGTAGACTGTGATTCAAGTTATGGATATGAATTAACTACAAATTAATGTACATCTTAGCTTGTATTTTCTATTTGCACATAATAGAATAGACATATCCTAGTTTAAATTTACATTCTTTGCTTGCTTCTTAGCATAATTTTTCAATTGCTTTGATTAGATTAGAATAGCTTGTGTTCTTTTGCAATTAGAAAGGATTTTCCTTGTTTCAACCAACATTAGGCACACTAAGTAATCAAATACTACAAGCAACTTAGTTCTGTGTATATGATGCATAGGTATCTTGCAAGTACATACTAACTTCAGGTTGAGAAATAAATGAATAGTAATTAGATCTATTACCTTCACAACAAAGTGGTATATAATTAAACTATCATTTTTGGCGTTGTTGCCAAGGAGATACTAAAGAATTAAGAAACTTGTTTTATATTAATTTATAAAATCACATGGTAAGGGGATTAGCTTTGGAAAATTGTCAACCACTTCCTTTGCTATATTTCATACATAGTCTTTCTACATAAATAATAACATATAGAATGCATGAATAGACTTAGAGATTATAGAGGTAGATTTTATGGTGCAATAAGAGCCACTCGAGATACTAACCCATTGATAGGAAGATCCATAAGAGGAGGGAAAATAAGAAAAACATCAGGATCTCAAGCAATTTCAAAAGGAAAAGATGCAGAATCCCATCCATCAAGTTCAATTGTGGGAGTTGTGCTTTTACCATTTTCTCCTATAGGACAAAATTTAATCAGTGGACAAGAAGATCCATCAATTGAAAAAAATCTGGTATCAGAACCAAAATCTTCTCATGGTTAAATTCCATCTATAGGATCTACAATCTTATCATGAAAATCAACATGGCAGATGAATAAACAACTTCAAATGTGGAAGAAGATATGACCTTCAAATTCCCTATTATGGATCTAGAGATAATAATTCAGATAAAAAACATTCCATCTTCAACATTACCTAATTTTCATGGAATGGTTACTAAGGATCATGGCACATTTCTTTTTGAAATTGATGTACTTTATCGTAGCTATGATTATTCTTCAAATTCACAAAAGATTAAATTATTTCTTACTACCCTTAAAAATTCATCCCTTCGTTGGTTTATGGGGCTTGGAGGTAATACTATTCAAACTTGGGATGATATGCATAAATTTTTTTTGAAAAAGTATCAAGATTATTGTAAAGCTAGAGATCTTCATGAAGAAAAATTTTAAATGACTTAGAAAGAAGATGAAATTTTAGAAGATTATGTTGAAATATTTCAATATAATCAACAAATATTCAAGCAAAATAAATTAGATCCAGATACTCTTCGGATTATTTTATTAAGAGGAATCAGGGATGAATGCATATATTTGCTTAATCTCATGGGATCTAGAGATGTGTCTCAATTATCTTATAATAATGTTTGTGAACTATGTAAGCATAAATCTTGAGGTAATGTTAAACATGTAAAAGGACCTCAAGACATTGTTTTTAAAGTTACCAAATCAGCAGGAGGAGAGGTAACTAGAGCTGGAATTGGGAATCTATTAGATAACTTTAAAACTAATATTCTCAGTTTTCTTAGATCACAATTAGATATATTACAAACTAAAAAGAAGCAAGAGGAAGAGAATTTAGATTTAGCTATCTTTTGAAACATCCATTACAAGATTGTCCACTTAATAATGTTGAAATTTGTGCCATTTGTACAGAAAATTAAGCAACAAACAATTATCCTTCATTACTAGAGCTTAAATCAATACATCAAGGAGATAATGAATGTACACAACACGTTTATTTTGTGGCACAAATAAAACCATGGTAGCCTTTTCCAATAGGTATGATGCAAGATCTTTCACAACATTATGCTTCATATTATGCTAATCAACAATATCCTCCTCAAAATTGGCCTTTACCCATGCCTTGGTAAGCATGGCCTCCTTAGAAAGATTAAAACCAACCTTGGAAACAATGATAGCTAGGGCCTACTTATGGAAACATGTCTTCTCACCCCTATCCTTCACAATAATTTTAGCAATATCCTCCACAAATTCAACAACAATTGCAACTTTTAGCCAATCAACCTCCTCCAAGACCACCTCAAATTCATGTTAAACCCATTCCTAATCCAAATAATAAAGTATCTTAGCCTGCTTACAATATTGAGTTACAAAATTTTCAATATTTTTTATTTCCCCTATTGATTTACAAGATATTTGTTTAAGATTAGGGAAAGTAATCAACAAAAGGACTTATGATCCAATCATTATTGAAGAAGAAAATGGTGAGGAAATTTCTAATCAATCAAAGAATAAGGACAATCCTACTCCAATAAAACAAACTCCTTCCCCAAAAATAATAGATCAACCACAATCATCTAATTCTCCTCCCTATCTAGAGAGGTTAAAATTGGAGAAACCAATAATTCATCCTAAATTTGATTTTTTAGGGGAACTAAAGAATATTTGTGTTAAAATTCCTTTATTTCAATCCATTAAAGATGTTCCAATTTATGCTAAATTTGTTAGGAAATTATTCTTAAGAAAATATGGTAGAAAGAAAAAGGATTCCCAATTTGTCACAAGTCATTGGTAAATTAGCTAATTTAATGTCAGGGAAATTTTTATGACAAAATATGTAGACCTTGAAAATCCTATTGTCAATATTTATATCAATAATATTTCTATTATAAATACTTTAATTGACTTAGGAGATGAAATCAATGTAATGACTAACAAAACCATGGAAAAAATTGATATACTTAATCTTCATCAAACTCCTATAGTATTATAATTAGATGATAGATCTATTGTTAAACCTTAAGGAGTATTAGAAGATATAATTGCTTCCATGGATTCTTGCAAATATCCTGCAAATTTTATGGTTTTAAAGACAAAATCCAATCTTGGTGATTACCTATTAATTTTTGGAAGACCATGGTTGGTGTTGTAAGTGCTAGTCGACTCTGTTGACTAGACCCGACAGTCGACCAAGAATTAGCTGGTCGACTATCGAAGTCGAAAGTATAATTCGGTCGAATTCTGAGCTAACCGACCGACCCAGGCAGTTAAGTAGTTACAATTTCCTGGTAATTGAATATGTAAGTATAAATAGACAATCATGTATCATAGAAAGTGTCTTTGTTGTGTTGCATTGACTCATATATATATATATATATATATATATATATATATATATATATATGTATGAGTATGTGATTCTAATCCTACTTATGCAATGAACTATTGGTAACAATCCCATACTTTTCCCTAGATTACAACATTGGTTCTGTTGTCGATAGTTCTAAACCTAGGAATGTAGAAGGACACATATATGATAACTTTACAAGACATATGTGAATGGTGGGAGCAAAAAATTGAAAACTACATCAAGAATTACACAAGAAGGAATAACCTCACGCTAGTAGAAGCAAGATCGCGATTTTTTCCAGAGACTCACGAACGATTTTTGGAGGCTATCCCCGAATCCATATTCGAGTACATCAACAAATCTGACAATGCATAAATTGAATTCCGACGAAAAATTAATGCTCAAGCTTATAAATGGTGGATGGACAAACTTACATGAGTGGGTTGAAATAATTGTCAAAGATTATATAACATAGCAAGCTATTGAGTATCGAACCTCCCTCGACACAATAAAACACAAATTCTACAGGAGCTACACGATGAATTTTTGTGCACAGTCCCAAGACTGCTCCATAAATTTCTACTCGATAAAGGATTCAAAAACATTGTTAAATACCGACCTTGACTAGGTATACCATTACGAAATAGTAATTTGGAAGAGAAAGACGCGAAGTGGGAAGAATTTATAGAAGGAAGGTGCAAATATACAAAAGAAGTATGGGACTACTTATTCAAACAATAAACATAGCCATCCCCACCAACTTTGATTAAGTCGGGGTGGATATCGAGGGTCAATTGATCTGTGATATGTTGTGAGAAAATAGCATACCAACGTTCATTCAAATGAAGTATAAATTTATTCGAGAGGATACAAGTAAACAACTGACATCAAAAAATTGGAGTGAGACAAGAGGCAAAAGAAAAGAGAGGAGATCCGCAACATATGGCATAGTCGGAACTCGAATAGAAATTAGTCTAGGAATTTCATCCTGATAGAGTGCGTGAGAAGTCTAATTCTGAAATGAATCGATCAGATTTGGCAATAACAACAGCCGCAACGACTCCTAACAAAAGTAATGAATTACAGTTGATAGAGGCTAGCATGGGTACCCATCAACTTGGAGACCAACCCATAAGCATGGATTATGAAGACTCATGACCCGCAATATGCACTCATGTTCAAGTAACTAGTCCTTGAATCAAATAATTCCTCCAACAGAGGCTTTAGATCGATGAACAATCCAAGAGACTATGGTATAGAATTGACGAGCATGGGAATATACGTGATACACTCATATTCGATCTGGAAATAAACCTAAACCAAGTCGATACCATGATCATTCACATAAAACATCTCATGACGTAGACTCCCCTACCAGATATCATATCAAAGAAACATAATAAGTTAGTAGAGTATAACCACGAATCAACATGCTCATTGGAACGACGTATCATTGAGTATAAATATCAAAGTTTTCAAACTGAAGAAGAAAGCCTCAAAACAAAGAAGGAACAATTACTTTTAATATACCATCTGTCAAAAGACCGACCAACAGACAAGTCGACACAACAACAACCGACTAATAATCTGACATCCCAGTCGAAAAGTGTGATAAACCAAACATCACAAAAATCTATTGTTCTTAAAAACAAAACAAAAATGGGACTCAATAATATTCCCATTTATGAAGGACACGAGGACCCAAAAAGACATTGGTTCATATGTGAAAAATTATGGGATGCAACAGACATCACAGATGAAGATAAACAAATGGCACAATTTGGTGTTGCCCTTCAACACCATGTTCTAACATGGTTTATCAATTTCACAGAAAATCAAAATCGATCAAATAAGAAATAAAGAGAAATTTTTTCTCATTTTTCAAAGTCCAAGATGTTACACACTTGGTCGCACAAAAACTGAAAGAAATAAAGAAAAGACTAGGTGAGTCGGTCTGCAAATCATCTATATATAATAAAGTGTTGTTCTTTGGGCTTCCACTACTTTGTGTATGTCTTTGTCTCTATGTATGAGTATGTGATTTTATGTCTTCTTATGTAATGAATAGCTAGTAACAATCTGTTAGGATCAATATTTTTAGGGTAAAACTTAGAGTTTGTCTAAAGTTTGAAAAGTCATGCCATGGTCTTGGGAAGATCAAGAAATTCCTAAATTGAGTCACAGTTTGTGTATATAGGTTTTCATGGGATGGATCAAGAGGCCTTGGGTCATTGATAAAATAAAAGGGTAAGGTGCATGAAAAATAAGAGTAAAACTCACAAGGTTGAGTCAGTGGTTTGTATATGTCATCATATATTATCAAAGTGAATAAGTCATTTAGAAGGTCCATAGGTGGTTTGTCATCATGAAATATTTTGTAAGGGTCCTTTTCTTGAGTCTAAAGTGATTTCTTATAAGGGAAAGGATATGTCATATTCAAGTCATAAGTTTAGGAGGGAGGTCTTGTCAAAGAATAATTTGGGGTATAATCACATGAAATAATGTTAGTACAACTTCTTGATGGTTATTTGTGGCATTTTCACCTTGGAAGGGTCAAAACGAGGTGCACTGCACAAGTTCGTTGCGTAAGTCACTTAAATGATGCAAAGAGGTCTTTCCAATTCAAACAAGTACTATTCCCTCTCAAACCTCTTCACATCAAATCATATATCCTTATCCATCATCCTTCATCCATCTGCACGTGTTCTTGACTTGCAAACTCATTTATGGCCTCTCGAGCAAACTCCCAAAGCCTCTACTACGCAAACTCTGTTTTTTTCACTATGCATCTACTATGCAGACTTGCGTGCTACGCAAATCCCTCGCTATGAAAATCACAATGCTTATGTTTTAGCTCCTCACCTATATACCTGGTCGCCAACTGTGATAAACACATTTGAAACTTGACTTCCCATGCATTGATAGCCTGCTAAGTCACTTCCCTATCACACGGTGAATCTCTCATGATGTTTTGAAACAAACCTTAGCTCTGTTAGGCCTGTTGTGCAAGCTTACCTATTAGGTGTTGAGAATATTTCCTCTTGCCACAGATTCACATCCACCTTGTAGATTTATTCATTCAACCATGACAACATAGGAGAAAAATAAGCATAGAGGAGATAATGTGTTAAGATATGAGCCAAATATCCTCAACTTGGTGAACTTGGATCCTGCATTCAAAGTTCCTTTTGAGCAGGCTGGGTGCATTCATTTTTGTGAGAAAATTCAAGGATACAACCAACAAATGACAAAGGAGTTTGCCCTCAACTACAATGGTATCCAGACAAAATTTGTTGGGGTCTTCTTCCTAGTTTCATAGGAGTCAATAGTTGTTGTTACAGAGATCCCAATCCTATGGGAAATATGGTTTAAAGGTATGCCTTTGTATTTTGTATTTTACATTGATTTCCTTAAGCCTAAATACATAAGTCAAAAGATAGGAGCCACCCTTCCTAGGGAATACGTGTTAGAGCCCTATGAGAAGATGTTGAGGTTCATACAAATATATTTTACTTATAAGGGTAGGTTTGATAGGGTATACCAGTACCATGTGAGACTCCTCATACACTTCATAGGAAAAAACCCTCTCGACTTTCCTTTTTACCTGTATAGAATATTAGGAAAGATGGCAGACAAGGTCCAAGCCAGGGCTGGCCAACTTAAGATCATCTTGTTCCACTTCTCCTTAGTGAAGCTACTAGTTGTTGAACAACTCAGAAAAATAAACAAGGACTGGGATTATTTCTTGTTCTTGAGTAATATTCCCTTGGAACCCAAAAGAGATACCCCATTGTTTGCTAAAAGATTGTCTCCTAGTAGTTTAGGTCAAAAGGGAGAAAGTGTTGTTGATCATTGCAAAGGAAAGGAATTTTAAGTCTCATCTCCAAGACAACTAGTTCCAAAAAAGGGTAGGAATATTTTGTTCACTGATGAACCAAAAGATACCCAGACACCTAGAAAGCCAACCACAATGTCAACAATAAGAAGGATTCCTACATCAACAGTCCAAATAAAATATGTTGAGTTTGTAGATCAGGAGATGGATGAAGGCCAAACAAAAGCAGGAGATAAAGAGTCAGAAATTAGGGAAATGAAAAAACAACTTAGAGAGGCTCAACATGTGATTGCTCGGTTTTATCAAGAAAAAAGAGAGATGAAGAGGAAGCTAGCTGAGAGAGGTTCTGAGGAACAAACACCACAGGTCAAGAAAGATCCTAAAAGTGAAACATCCAAGGGAATTTTGTAAAACCTTGAGACCATAGTTGTAGCCAAGCCCACAACACCTCTGACAAGATCCTCAACCAGGAAGAATAGTCTAGACATAGAGTGCAAGTAAGTAGCAAGTGAGAGACCTCCTACTTCACCCACAAAAGGAGAAAAGAACATAAGATGGCTTGATAAGAAATTGAGGGAAGATCAATAACAAATCGTTAATCTCAAGGAAGAAAAGAGGATATCAAATGACAAAGCCATGAAACACTTTAAAGAATGCATACCATCCAGAGAAAATATATGTGCAGCCTTTTCCAATGCCTAGTGAAAATTGAAGAGAAATGCAACCCTGTTTAGGAAAGTGGGAAATTTGAAAGTGCAGAACCTAAAATTGAGGAAGGAGAACATGCATCTAAAGAAAAAAATGCAATTGAATGATGAAGCCATGAGGATACTAGAACTACTTGTAGAAGTAGCAGACATATGAAAGGGGGAAAACTCACAATTTTGTCTTTTTTGAGGAAAGGAGCCATTGCAGTTGCAAACTAATTAGTGATTAAAGGAGGAAGAAATTAGATAAGTTTAAACACATTGCTATATAAACATATTTTTGAAGTCCATCTGCTTCTGATCCAAACAATTTTGACATCATGAGTCACCCCTTTTAGCAACTGCAATTTTTGACTGATAAAACAAGCATACACAACACTTGTGTAGAGAGCCAACACTACGCAAATGTTGTAGTCATATATTAATGATAAGGACAACATGAAAGTTAAGTATACCTCATTTGAGGTCAAATCAATTTTTATATCGATGGTTTCCATCTGGAACTGCACAAATTTCAAAAAATCCCAGCGCTCTACGCAAACGTTGTAGGTAGCATTTGTGTATCTCTAGCACTAGTTTGCTACGCAAAGGTGACCGAACTACATGAAAACACACTATTTATCTCGAAGGGATCTCCATATGAACTCGATGACTCATCCACACTTCAGAATCAAATTTAGCTTGGATATTTGATTGTATAAGATATGTTTGTTTTGCATTAAATAGGGTAAAAAAAACTTACTATTTTTAGTAAAGTCATTTTTGAGTTGTCCTATTCTATTGTAAACAGATCCACTATTGTATTCAAGAGGAAATTGACCCCTAGTATCCTAGTATGGAAAGTAGGCTCTTATATATTTGGATCATTTTGATGAAAAAAAAGGGGCGAGTTGGTAAAACTATAGTATTTTTGACCTTCATTGTAAATCTTTGAATCTGAATGGAATGAAATGCAGAAGTCCTGAACCTTCATGAAAGAGATTCTAATGGTGATGAGACGACAATGTGTTCTTTTTATTTTGTATGTATCTCTTGTCTCTACTTGCATCTCATTTTTTCCTCTGTTTAAATTGATTTTTAAGAGTTAGAATTCATCTAAAAGGTGTTCTAAACTCAAAGAATTTAAACTTTGTCATTTCTTCCTAATTAGGTCAGAATTCATCTATATGATGCTCTGATGTTGTTATGTGTTGCTTTATTCCTCTTTCACCCTCTATAACCATTCTAAAACATAAGGTTTCATTCACCAAATTTATCCTCTTTTCCTCTGTGAGGTTCTATCTACTAGAAATCAATTTCATTTGTTTTCAAGATTTGACTCCATAGCCCAAAAAGCATCCTTCTCCTCCTTGCCAACAACACTTTATTGAATCCACTCTAAACTTTGGAAACCCTAACCATTATTATATCAAGAAAAATGTCTATCAGAGACTAAGTGACAAGAGAGAGCCCTCTCTAAACTGAGTAGGCTAGTACTCAGCTCTAAAGAGGTTTGTGGTTACCTTTGTAAGTTGTTTCTTAAGTCAAAACAATTTACTCAGTGTTAACACAATCCCCTACGTTTCCCTAGATTACAATATTTGGCCATTGTTGATGCATTCATTGGTTGTATATTAGGGGATATGATAATTTCACATGGGGGTTCTATTAAAAGGCTTACTTTCTATCCACCAGCAAAACCTTCAACAGATTTAGAAATTTCTCCAAGGCTTGATAACAAAAATAGTGATGTTGAATTTTTGTAGCCAATATTAACACTTGATCAAACTTTGACTTTCAAATAAGAAACTGAAGATGATTTAATTAATAACTTTATTAATCCTAATCATATTTAGTATCTTGGGGAGCATTCCTTTGATCATATCTTAGATAGACATTTTCAAGAAAATTGTAATGTAAATACTTTATCATTACAATTTGATTCTATGTCTTTTTTATATGCTATGTCAGAATCTCGTAGTACACCTATTGAGATTAGTCAAGGAAAAACATTGAATATCAATTCCAAACTTGAATAATTTCAAAATAATCAAGTGATTAAATTATTACAAAAACATTGTGGTGCATTTGCATGAAAATGCATTGATATGAGAGGAATTCATTCAAATATTTGCACACATCGTATTTATATTCGAAACGATTCTTAAACTATTAGAGAACCCCAAAGATGTATGAATCCTACCTTGAAATATATAGTGAAAGAAAAGCTACAAAAATTACTTAATGTGAATTTCATCCACCCTATTTTGGATAATCAATGGGTTTAATAGTCACTAAGAAAATGCTAAGTGGTGTGTATGTATCGATTATCATGAATTAAACAAAGCTACTTTAAATGTAAATTCAAATTTCTCTTGAAGATAAAGAGAATACTTCATTCACTTTCCCAAGGGGGACATATGCTTACAGTGTAATACCCTAGGTTGATCCCCAGTTGTAAATGTAAATATGTTTTATAGGATGGTGAGCCAGGTTATTATAGGCCAGAATGCTTATGTGATTATTAGGTTGGAGATCCTAGATGCTAAAGGACAATGAGCCTATTATTGTGATATGTAAACACTCATATTATTAATAAAGTACATCACTATTGCAAACCAACCAAACAAAAGAGATGGGGAGATAAACTCCACTAGAAAGGGTAAGGGGGTGTTGACGGGTCTAAATTCGCCCGAAAACAGTAAGGAGTTCTCCCTGGTAAGAAGTCCCAATTAGACCTCACATCGTTTAGAATAGGGAACCCATCCAGATTTTGGCCAGACAACCATTGTTGGTTTGATTTTACCAATTGTGTTCTGACCCATCGATGAGGGTGAATGATGGATGGTTATGAAAATGGAATATGTAGATGAAGACTATCTAAATGAAAATATAAACTAATTATAATCTAACCTATCCTAGTCCTCTAGGTCTAGAGAAGTCAGGGAGGGAGTGCGTTGTTAAGGCACTCTGTAAGTGAAAGTAATCGGTTTGAAACCCCTGGGGACACCTCAAATCCAGACATGTTAAGGGTTGGTGCGGTGCAGGTCAAGTGCGATCCCTGGGTGACTTTGACGACTTAGATGCCTCTGGGTCGTGGCATCTTAGCCAAGGAAATCCCTCTCCAAGCCAAAAAGGTTCAGGATTACAAAAAATAAAGATCTAACCTATCCTAGCTAGGAGCGAATTGACGTAAGTGAATGAGATGTGACATGGAACTAAATATACCAATAGCTATCTTAAATGAAGAAATAAATTCAGATAACACATGCACATGAATATATAACTAGAATAGTCTAAGTCACTATATCACATACATTGACATCTCATTTTCTCAGAACATGTAATATAAGAAAGAGTAACGAAACTGTAAGAAAACTTATATTGCATCAGAATAGTCCATAAACAAACAAGCTCTTACAACCCATGTGAACAACAAACATTCTACTTGAAACAATTCACAATAAAACCACTACACATGCGAGTCCTTCTCTCTGTCAAAAGTTGGCCCCGAGGGCTTCTTCATATTAACAATTTCAACAATAGTACATGAAAACTCTAAGGAAAACTCTCCAATTTTAGTCGACATTGTATTCCCAAAGTAGTTCAGAAGTATACAATGACTGAAGAGCCAAAATCCCTCTCTTTGGGTTCCATTCTGGTATTTATTTGAGGTTCAATAAGACCTTTGGCCTTTCCTCTCCCTCCATGATCTTTTGTCTTCCAATGTTTGTCTTCATCCTCTTTGTGATGATGAGTTAACAAGGACAATGATTACATTTCTATTTTTTCCCCTAGCGTTGACAGGTCGTCATGGATTTTTTTCCATATGTGCCTTGCACATCATGAAGACTGGCCTTCGACATGAGAGAATCTTCACCATCCAAGTTTGACAGTCGATCGTCATGGAGTTTCTATATCTCTTATTCTTCCATTTTCTTGAGATTTTCTTTGATTTTCCTACATCACTACTACATATTTCACTATTTCTCTTTCATTATCCTTAACTGTAGATTTCATTGCGAGAATGTTGAGCGAGACCATCTTTCCCTTAGTACCTGACACTGTTTAACATAAAATAGGTTAGAATAACTTCAAATAAACCATCAATACTAATCATTAGAATGCATATAACTGAAGAATTAAATAATTTAAATATCAAGTAAGATTCCCTCGATTCAATCCCTGGTTCGTCTACTCATGATTGATGTGTTATGTTTTCTGGGGATGCCAACAATGTACTAGATATTAATATTGAAAAATGAGGGAAATAAGTTAGGAATTTCTCAAACCCTATAACTAGAAAGTTGTATATCTTGTAAATACCTTTCCAACGGTATAAAGAATAGAAAAAATGGACACTTGTGGCAAAGGTTATGACCATTTTATGAAAGCCATTTTTTTTTAATGTATCGGAGGAGTTAATACTAACTCCTCCGACTTGCCATCGAAGGATTTGATGTCAAAGTCTCTTACTTGCATTGGAAAAGTTGAGGGTAACTCCTCCAATTCACATTGGAGGTTTTGATAGGAATTGCTCTGACTTGCATCGGAAAAGTTAATGGTAACTCCTCTAATGCACATCAGAGGAGTTGATGGGAACTCTTCTCATTTGCGTCGGAGGCCAAGTCATGAACTTTGTCGTGTGAAAGATGAAATTTGAGTTATGAAATTTATCGAATGATCGTGTTGACACACACTCATTTACGCTCTCTTGGCAAGTGGTCATTTCAAATTTGAAGTATAGTCTCTGTCTCTGTATCATCGTTATGCATGCATTGCAGAATCACTTAGCTTAAATTTTCATACATTGATCTTGGTTTCCTGTGATGATGCTTAGTTTGATCATGTTTTTTGAATAATTTCATGAGAAGGGAAAATAATGATTCTAAAAATAGCAATAAAAATTAAAATGGGGTTGATCCCCACTTACCACTCTACTTCACCTCTCAATTCTAAGCATTATTATTATTAAAATATTAAAAAAGATTAAAAATAATCCATCTTCTCCCTTTAAGTTTTCATGGAACATGGTAAGGTTTGTTTAAATCTCTTCTCCCTTTAAGTTTTCATGGTACATGGTAAGGTTTTTTTAAACTAATTCATGATAAGGGGGAAAGGGGGTGGCATGCCACACCCTTGCCCCACTTTAACTTGGGAAAATACAAAAGGGAGAGTCATGGGGCATGCCACACTTCCATTTTACATTTCACTAACCATACCAAATTGAATGTCTTGGACACGAATTCAACATTGAACTTGAGTTACGAGCATTGTCAAGGTGGACTAGAGAACTTGGTATGAACGTGGCCGAGTCACATTGGGGAAGTTTCTATCAACAAGGCCGATAGTAGAACTTAACTTTAACTCACTCGATGGTATCGAGGAATTTAGTATCAACTTTTCCAAACATATTCGGTGCACTTAACATAAAATTCATTGAACACATCAACAAACTTGTTGTTAAGTCCTCCAAACACGTTGGTGCATTGTGTGTTTGAGTTTTTTTTTAGCTACTTGAAAGGGTGTGCATCTTTACCAAATGGGGGAACTGTTAAGGTTTAAGCTATTATTAGGTTTATTTTCAATTCACTAGATAACCATAGCATAGATAGGATCACTGAGAAATACACAATCACAAGAGACACATCATTTATCTTGGGAAACCCTCATGGGGGAGAAAATCCAACAAAAACTTCCTTAATATAGATAGCCAATACAATGCCAAGAGAATAAACCAAACACTACAGAAAGTCCTCTCCCAAGAATGCACCTCTCTCTCTCTTCCTTCTTCTCCAACTACAACTCCAAACTTACGCTCTAATGAACAAGTGGGTGAGTGAACAAATGAGGCGCTAGCCTCCTTTATTTTTACAATATGGAAGGAGCTGAAACAAAGTGTCTTTTCACTAGCAGGGTCGACTTCTCCTTTTGGGTGGTTATAACCACTTTAATTAATTCTGGGGGCCGACTTCTCATTATGCATATTACAATTAGGGTTTGACCAATCCACAAAAGGGGATTTGGTCATTTACAATGCCCGACATGATCAATCCACAAAAGGGGATTGATATAATGATTAATACATCAATAATAAAATAGAATACTCTTTGCAGTTACAATATTTCAACACTCCCCCTTAACAAGAAGGGTATTCTACAACAACATTAGGCGAGAGAGAGGGAAGCATCATTAACAACATCTTGGAACACTGACTGACATATCTATAAATCATCGAAAGTTTTTCTCATCATCATCATTCACAACATGGAGCTGGAGTAGCATCATCCTTCTCATCAGCATGAGGCTAAAGTAACATCATCATCTTCTTTAGCATGAGGCTAAAGTAACATCATCATTTTTTATTATCATGAGGCTAAAGTATCATCATCATTTTTAGCATGAAGGATGAAACAACATCATCATCATCATCTTTAGAAAGAAGCTGAAGTGGCATGATCATCATCATCTTCAGCAAGAAGCTGAAGTGGCATCTTCATCATCTTCAACAAGAAGATGAAGTGACATCACCATCATCATATTCAATAACAACACAAGGCTGATACAACATCAACAACAACAATATCACAACACAAAGGCTGGAGCATCATCAACATCATAAACAACAAAACACAAAGGTTGGAGAATCATCAACATCAACACTAGGCTGAGAATCTTCAGCACGAAGTTGGCATCACAACATGAAGCTAGCTACACAATATCATCATCATGAAGCTAGCATCATAGTACGAGACTGGAACATCATCACAACACGTGGTTGGTACATCATCATAGCACGAGGCTTGTACATCATCACAACACGATGCTGGTACATCATCACAACATGAGGCTCGTACATCATCACAATACGAGGCCCGTACATCATCATAGCACGAGGCTCGTACATCATCACAACACTAGGCTGGCACATCATCAACATGAGGCTGGCATCACAACACTAGGCTGACACATCATCACAACACTAGGCTAGCACATCATCAACACGAGGCTGGCATCATAGCACTGAGATGGCACATCATCATAGAACTAGGATGACACATCATCAACACAAGGCTGGCATCATAGCACTAGGATGTCACACCATCATCATGGGGTTGGCATCAAAACACTACTTCCCCTTTCGAGGGAGGTCCTTACGGACTACACCAAGATTATCTCAAAGGTTCTCAAACTTTACACGAGATAGAGGCTTGGTCAACACATCAACAACTTGTTCATCCGTGCTAACATATTGGATATTTATGGCTCCTCTCTGCAACATATCATGACTGAAGTGATACAAGATCTCTATGTGCTTCGACTCATCATGGAATGCATGGTTCTCCATCATCTTTATACAAATTGGTTATGACATAGAATCATGGTGGCTTCCATCACTAGATCAAATAGATCTGTCAACAACATCTGAAGTCATATGGATTTAGAATTGGAGGAACATGAAACAATGTATTCCGCTTCTATCGTGCTCGGAGCAATGTTGAATTTCTCCCTACTCTGCCATGAAGTCATGGCTGACTCTAGATTGAAACAACATCCCGAAGTGCTCTTTTTATCAGAAGCACTTCTGGCTCAACATGAATCAGTGTAACCACTCAGTCTGAAGTCATGATCTCTAGTATAATAGAGACCAAAATCCAACATACTCTTAATCCATCTCATCACATGTTTTTCCGTAACAAGGTGAACACGTATGGGCTCTACCAGATACTAACTCAAGGGAAAACATATATTTGGCCTAGTAATCGTCAGATACATCACTGAACCAATAATTTGTCTGTACAGAGCAGCATCAACCAATTCTGACGAGGTATCTACCTAGAGCTTCAACTTCATTTCCATGGGTGTGTACATGGATTTACATTTCAACATGTCAAACCTCTGCATACTTCCCTTGGTTAAGGAAGATCTTCTTTGTGCTCTGCCAAACTTCAAGACCTAAGAGATAATGCATTTAGGTCTTCCATCAAATTATGTAGTGAGATTCTTATGAAATTTGTGATGAGATTTTCTTCATCTTGTCAAGAATACATCATCTACATATAGTAGTAACATCACTCGCTCATCATTCATAACCTTGAGGTAAAGGTTAGAATAAACTTTACTCTTGGTAAAGCTCAAGCTCTTCAGGAAACTGTCAATTCTGCTATATCAAGCTCTAGAAGCTTGCTTCAAATTGTACAGATTCTTCTTCAACCTGCAGACCTGAGTCTTTCTATCTTCAATCTTCAGACCAAATTTTCACATTACATTGTACCAATATAGTACACTTGCTCAGGTGCAACTCAATTTTCACAATCATGTGCTAGCTTTATGTGCTCTCTCCAAAGAACTATCTATCTCACTGCATGAAAGTATGTCCTCTCCTTTTTTCTACAATTGTTCCTTCTTGAACTAGGAATTTGCACCTGCAATTGTTCCAAGGCTGAGAATGACTGCTTCATCCTCACTGTGGCTGCTAAAATCTGAGAGTAACTCCTCTTATTATATCACGACAACAACTTCATCTGAAACTGAGAATGGATCAATAACTGATACTGAAGCTATCTCTTCTTCTTTTCATGGAGGTAACTCTATCTTTCATTGTAGTCATATCTCCATGACCCAACTAATGTAATGCAACAACTTCCACTCAATTTTAAATATGGGGATTTCTCCTCCTGTATCTCATACTATATATGAATCATGGTTGTTCTAGTTGTCTTCATAAATACTGGAACTATTTTTTCAATGAGTGTCTCATCGTAGTCTTCTCCCTTTTTTTGGGAGAATCCTCTGGACACACATCAGGATTTGTACATCTGCAACATGCTTGATCTGTATAGATCAATATTGGAAGTCAATACTGACTTCTCTTCTAGTATTACATAATAATCCATATCTTAGTCCTTCTGACTGGCTTCCTTCTCTGTTACTGAAACAAGGGAATCTTCCCAGGAGATTTCATATCTCCTAGAAGTTTATGAAGCTATGATCTAGTCTTCTCACAACATCTGTCTCCCAATCCTGGAAGTTTTCTCTTCATCTGATCCTTTCTGAGATCAGGTTTATCCTTGATTTCTTTTGAGTCTACAAGGACTTCATTATCTCTTACAAGGTATATTTGGTGTTGAATACCAAGTCTAAATATGAAAGACCAGGTCAGGCTTCAAACAAGATCTATTTCCTGTTCTAATGGTCGATCATCTTTGGAGCCTTATGCTCCTTTCAATCAATATTCATATGAGATACTATGAATCTCAAAATATAGCTTTTTCTTCATCTTCTTTGGTACATGAGTGTATATGGTCATGTACATAGTCTGCTTCATGTCTCATATAATATGTTTCCTTCTACAACCTTCACTATATCTTCCTTAGGGTTATCGCCTGTGACCTGAAACAAGGTCAACAAAACAAGAAAGAATAATAATCTTTGATAATGGTAGATAAAACAATAGCATGAATAATCATCACAGTATCTCCTTTAGAGATATCACTTGTGACATGTCTGAAGCAAAGATCAAAAGTAAGAAATAAAATACGAAATGAGGTCAACACTCCTCTAGTGTTGTGATCAAACATTCCTCCATGGTAACCTGGAATCAACACAAGAAGTTTCTCCTCGAGGAGATGTTAGTTGTATCTATTACTTTAAGCATTTATCTCAATATTCCCACATGCTTCCAAGTATAATACTCTTCAAAGACTGCTACCTCAACTATAATTCTTATTTGTAATGGGGTAGTTATCAACTTTGTCATGTGTAACTTTGAATCTTATCAACTTAATTAATCAAACTCAGAACTTGGAGTCTTGTCCTCAAGAATGAGTGTGTTTCTTTTCTTCCAAGTCTCCTTTACTCAAGATGACAAGTGCTTTCTTCAACCTGTCTTTTGTACTAGGACAATATGTTATCTTGGCAGAAGGTTGAGTTAGAGAATAAACTCTATGATCTCAACTCTAATAGTATTTGCAGGTAGTGGCACCATCTGGTAGCAATGGTAATAATTACCAACCCCTTTTAAAACTTCAAGGGTGACTGCAACTGATACTGAAATTGCAATTGATACTGCAACTAATTCTGAAACTGCAACTCCAACTCCAACTTAGGATTTTATGAGGAAACCCTAATTTTTCAAACTTCAAGTTTTGAAATTCTGATCCAAGGGATATATGCACTAAGCTGAGGTGAGTAAGATGGTGCAGTTAGATTTTTGAAAATCCAAATTTTACCGCCTCAAACTTGATCATCATATTTATGGATTGGTGCTTTTGGTACTTTTGGTTTTCTAGTACTTTTAGTACCGGTGAAAACTAGGGTTTCACTTTCGGGAGTTCTATCCACTGAAAGGTGCACTGAAGATGCCAAAAGATTCACTAGGGTAGGGCGCACTTTTCTAAATGGGTTTTAGGCAAAAATTCCTCTCCAATAAAAAGCCCTAATTTTCATGTACGACAACAATGACGTTTTTCTTCTTCTTGTGAAAGATTCTCTCTTCAGCTTAGTTCTAAGACCATGTTAAGGTTTAAGCTATTATTAGGTTTCTTTTCAATTCACTAGATAACCATAGCATAGATAGGATCATTGAGAAATACACAATCACAAGAGACACGTCATTTATCTTGGGAAACCCTCATGGGGGAGAAAACCCAACAAAAACTTCCTTAATATAGATAGCCAATACAATGCCAAGAGAATAAACCAAACACTATAGAAATTCCTCTTCTAAGAATGCGCCTCTTTCTCTTTTCCTTCTTCTCCAACTGCATCTCCAAACTTGCGCTCTAATGAACAAGTGAGTGAGTGAACAAATGAGGCGCTAGCCTCCTTTATTTATAAAATCTGGTAGGAGCTGAAACAAAGTGTATTTTCACTGGCAGGGCCAAATTCTCCTTCTGGGTGGTTATAACCACTTTAATTAATTCCAGGGGCTGACTTCTCATTATGCATATTACAATTAGGGTTTGACCAATCTGCAAAAGGGGATTTGGTCATTTACAATGCCCGACATGATCAATCCACAAAAGGGGATTGATTTAATGAATAATACATCAATAATAAAATAGAATACTCTTTGCAGTTACAATATTTCAACAGGAACAAGGAGGGAGGTACTTGGCCATGTTATAGAACAATTTGTAGGTTGGGAAAATCCATAACCAACCACAAAATCAAGTGCTACAACTTGGAAATCCTAAACCCAATGTCACCTCGATGTAGGTCCCTCACTTCAAGAGTGACGAGGTCACTCTAGGGAGGCAATCTCGGTGACCCTAGGGGAATGAGATGTAGAGGGATGGAGATGGAAGTGAAACCCATAGAATTCATATCTAAGTGGAGTGATATGTGGAAAGAGATATCTTGTAAGTCAAGTGATTGTTACCCCAAAAGTGTAGTACTTCTACGAATGATTGTACCTTCCCAAGACACAAACAAAGACACCTTGCAATGATATATGTTAGTATCGATCAACAAGTTAATATTGTTGTCCCTAATTTACAGCATTAGATGAAAATTTATATCAACAAAAGAAGCATCTAAATCAGAATATAAGGATCTAAACTAGTGTTGTGGGGAAATTCTACCCTACGGACTAACAAGCTAGGGCTTAAACTTGCATGTAGATCATGACCCTTAAGAAATTATTTTTAACCTTCTACCCCAAACCTAAACCCTTTTTCACATGCAAACATGGAAAGAACCAACTAACCTTTTTATCGATGGTTGGTGTAGATCCTCCGTTGTGCTTTTATCCCCTTGCTCCTGCTTCTCCTTCCAAAAAGCGATCCTGCAATCAAGACAAAACTACGCATGTATGCTATTGTTCAACTAGAGGGTTAGAGATTAAGAATAAATCGAATAAAACATATAAGACTCGTGCATTTGGGACGAGAAAATTATCTTTTTATTAATCTCAAGATGAATCAACTTACAATGATTATAGATATTGGCCACCGTTCCTTGATCCTGATCCTGGGCTCCCCCTCTTCTTTGTCCTCCAACTGCTTTGCTTGAATTCTCCTAAAGCTTGAGGAAAGGCTAAAGGGTTGGGACAAAACGGATTCGACAATTGGGCAGAGTTTCTTTGCTATGATTTTCCTCCTTTGAATAGTACCCCTACCCCTTCTTTTATAGGCTAGAAGGAGCTAGGGTTTTAGACGAACTCTCAGCCATGCATGGCTGGGAGTTCCAGTTAACTGACCCAAAGCTTTTCATTCCGTCGACAAATTTCCTGATTTTTTTCTTTGTTAGGTAAACGCGGGCTATAGTGGGCTAGCCAGCGTTCCAACGCATGCAGTATAAGGCCTGCCAGCGTTCCAACGCGCTCAGTAATGGGTTAGGGCGCGGGTTACATGTTTTAAGAGGTTTTTCAAGAGTTTGTTTAGCATGGCTTTGGCAATAAAGGGTAATGAGTTGGCATGATGCTAGGTAAGCATGTGAGGTGCAATTTAGGGTTATAACAGATGCCCCCTAATGTGTGAGGTCAAAAGAGCATCTAATGGCCGAAATACATTACCAATTCTTTACCAATCTGTACTGATATGCTGAATGAGTGAGCCCAGGAATCAGGAATCAGGAGGTGCCTTCTGCAAAAAATATCAAATGTCTCACCAAGGCAGGCATACCCATGCTCGGGATAAATCATAACCATGGCTACCAATCAAATACACTGTAGATCCATGTCAAATAACTATAAAGAATAGCCGTGAACAATACACAGTGGAGCTACATCTCGAAATCAGAAAGATATACATAGAAAGTAGCCATATCTCAGAAGCTAATGCGACCTGATGGCTGTACTTCAGAGCTCAAGAAATAACTTCAAAATATTCTAACTCGAGTAGGAGTGTAATATGAGTGTATGACTGCACTACCCAGAGGTCTTCGACGACTCGTCGGTTGTGGACTTGATAATCTTGATGATCGGACTGAAGGCTTCAGTGATTTCGAACAAAGACTTGATCGAATGTTCAGGATGGCCGGGTATGCGGACAAGAGACATATTGCAGAGGGGCCGAATCAGGATAAGTAATAAACTTCCCTTGGACAATAGCACGACAAGTGATAAGACTCAGGCAACATATATGTTAGTCATAAATCTACGAAGCAGGAGGCAACACAAACTCTCCATATGTTTGGAAGAGTAACCAAACGGTGGAGGACACAACTCAATATAGCGAGCAAAGCTTCCTAAGGTCGTACTACATCCCATAGTCTGATGAACCAAACGGACAAATGTTCTTTATCCAAGGGCGACTCATGATGCTGCCAATAAAGAAAATACTTTTCCCATCCTCTTTTTGGGGCATATTTGATTTTTTTGTTCTTTTTGATTATTTTGAAAAGAATGAGTGAATATTAAGTTACAGTGGAGGAACAAGCATAGAAAACATACAAGCTCAAGGCACAAGGAAAAGACTGATGTTCTAGGGAAATGGTACTCGGGAAAAATCCTCCAGTGGCCAAAGGTGTTAAGACGCAAAAGAAAACTGTACTGAAGTTGATGGGTAAAGGATGCGAATGCGGTTGATAGAACACACAATGGTAATGTCCTTCGATGTAAATTTAACGAGCCCAAAGAAGGGAAGCTCGATGATTTTTCATGTTTAGAGAGTCTGAAAAAGAATAAAAGGAAACTCCATTGGGGTACCTTTTTCGAGAATAGTCTAGTCGGTTCGAAAAAGGGGTAAACTAGCACCGATTAGACGTCAATTCAAAACCATTTTAACGAGTGTGACAAGGACAAGATCACTCGGCTATTTTTTCAATTTTAAAGAGTCTGAAAAAAGCTTAATTATGGACTCTGTCAGGAATATTCTTCTGGGCCATTTTAACGAGTGTGAAAGAATAAGGTCACTCAACAATCTTTTCAATTTTAGGGAGTCTGAAAAGAGCTTAACTATGGACTCTGGGGGGGTTTCTTTTTCGTAGATTTAGTCCCTCAGGCCCGAAAAAGGAATAAAATCTTACCTGAGGATACTCTTCTAAAGAATTGAAATTCAATAGAGTATACCTTTGTTCGTACAGTTGACCATCCGGACCGAAAAAGGGGTAAACTACCGCCAGACATACGTGACTTCAAATTTCAGTTTAACGAGCGTGAAAGGCCACAAGATCGATCGGCAATATTTTCATGTTTAGAGGGTCTGAAAAGGGCTTAAAAGGAGACTCATTTAAGGAACATTCTTCTGGACCAATTTAACGAGTGTGAAGAAACAAGGTCACTCGACAATCTTTTCATCTTTAAGGAGTCTGAAAAGGGCTTAAAGAAGACTCCATAATGGTTACTTTTCTCAGTTAATCCGGACGAGATCGAAAAGAATAAATGCAGTCTCGCCGGATGTTGCTTTCAGATCTCAAAGTGAACTTGAAAAACAACAAAGTTAGCTCATGATAGACTCTTTGTGGGCCGATCCCTGGAATTTCCTCATAAGACCAGGCAAAAACGTCATGGAATTCTTTGAAAAGATCCGTATAAATTTGAATCTCTTCGGGGGAGAAATCCGCTCCAACGAAGACATTCTCCATGCCGCCAGGGTTTCGGGAGATATTGATAGGTATAGTTTCAGCGATAGTCGCCATATTTCCCTCAGCGTAAATTTCCTGTGTAGCTAAGAGGTTAATGGGACATGGCTGATCTCCCGTCCTGGTGATGGTGAATTCTCCTGCCTCGATTCGGCTGAACTCTGGGAGGAAATATGATATGTGATGAAGATATTCCCAAGGTTTGTCCAAACTAGTCATTGCTTCGATTACAGCTTCATCAGAAGGTAATACTAAGTCTAACGAATCGGTGGTAGCAAGAGAACCCTGAGCCCAGATAGGCTCAAGAAGTGGATCTGACTCTTGTGCGGAAGTCGGATCAGGAGTAGCTGAAGTTTGCTAGAATAAAGAGTACGCTACTTCAGCAGCCGACAAGGGCATGGACATGCTGGAGTGCCCTGTCTCATCCATCGTGGCTGATGGGGAAGGAAGAATCCATGGATCCTCAAAGTAAGTCGTGCGGAACGACGAAACATGGAAAATCTCAGCCTTGTGGTGAGTTGATATAAAATTGACATCGCCATGAGGAGGTGGGTAATCGAAAGTACCCATCAAAGATGGACACAAACCAATTCCTATGTTAACGACACCGGCTTGAGGATTATCTATCATGGGAACCGTGGATGCCCCCAAGGCTGGGTCAGGTCAAGAGAAAGACAACTGATCAATGGTCACTATTCGGCCTTCATGTGGAAACAATAAGACTCAGAAAACTGTAGCGACCACTTCTTGCATAGCATAAGTCCAACTACGACCTAACAATAGATTGTAGTCGATGGGGGCATCAAATACCTCTACTTCGACGCACACGGTCTTCCCCCCTAACTGCACAGGGAAAGAAGGAATGATGCCATGCGGTCGGAAAGAGAGACCATCGAACACAGTGAGGAGAGTAGGTGACGGAGACAACTCAGGTTGACCAATGGCTTTCCAGCATGCTAACGACATAACGCAAGTTGAAGCGCCCTCATCTACCACTGTGCGGAAGATATTCCGTGTAAAAGTTTTCGTGGGGTGAGCCACTACTATCTGAAACACGACATGGTAAGGCAAAAGAGGTTTCAATTCAGTCGTATCTAACATGATGGTACCTGGGTTACAAGTCTCGGTAGAGCCTAAAGCAGTCAACAAGGCCTTTCTTTGAGCAGGGCAACTTTGGAGGACCTCCAAAGCGGACATAGCACAAGGGGTTTGGGATAAATCTTCCACCACAGAGTAGTTTTGGGCGGCCCTTGCATTTGGATTGTGAGAAGCTCGCTTAAATGCACCCTTGGGAATGCGTGTCATTGTTTCACCCAACGTCTTCTCAATCTGTAGCGGAAGAGATGGGATGAGGCACTTGGTTTGTTATAGTCGTGCGCTCTAGTCGTTATGAAAGCATCACTTTTAACCATATATACGTTCATGGAAGATGAATTATTTGGAGGAGGGCAGGTTTTTGAACTTCCCCCTTCAGCACTTGCAGAGGCTTGAGTTAAATTTTGCCCATGCTGAAAGGGATTAGTCAACACGGCTTGTTGTTGCTATGTGACAAACTTCTGGGCCTCTGCAAGTCGAGGACATAGATGGGTAGGGTGGTCTTCCGCACATAAGTTGCATGGATACCTCACCTTCCGTTTTTCCGTGGTGCCTTCGCCAGCATCATCAGTTGGTTTCTTATCCCCCTTACTCTTCTTGCGTTGTTTTTTATTCCCTTTGGGCTGTTGTTTGGCCTTTGGGCTAGTCGTCTGTACGGAGTGTACTTCTGATGTTTGAGTAGGAGGAGCAGCCAAATCAGTAGTCGAGCTAGCTGCTGAGTGTTGTATAGATAACTACTGCAATTGTTTTGTCAATTGCTTAGGGGGCTTGGTTTGTGCCGAACCAACTATACCATCGGCATGTGGTCCGACTCTCTGTCTGGTTTTATCCAGTATCGATCGTGGTGCATCC
Organism: Picea engelmannii; assembly: GCA_009831015.1. Classification (NCBI taxonomy): domain Eukaryota; kingdom Viridiplantae; phylum Streptophyta; class Pinopsida; order Pinales; family Pinaceae; genus Picea; species Picea engelmannii. Next base: position 427,624 of record ML778402.1, read on the forward strand.
GGAAGGATGTTGTACAATAGACCAGACTGAGAATAGATAAGCTCAAACTGTTGAGCCCTCATGATGGCATCTTCCTCGGAGAAAACCCCTGAAGTTGCGACGTCTTTGGATAACTGCGGAACTAAAGACTTAAGGAACCACTCAAGCAGGAATGCTGGTGGGACGAGTACCTTGATAAGACTCTTTCAGCATCGCCACTCTCGAATATGATCTGAGATATGGTCCGCTGTCGTCTGCTCAAAATTGGCTAGAAACTCTGTGTCGGCGTCGTATCTCACAGGTAACTGGAAATGGTTAAGGAAGGCCATTGCCAGTTCGCCAAAAGAAGAATATCGTGAACGATCAAGCTCTATGTTCCATTTCGCGACACTTCCAATAAGAGTGCGTTGAAACAATCGCAACTGAACGGAGTCATCTTTCAGTGAGTTAGATGAACACCAAAGGTGGAAAGTAGTCACATGATCACCTGGATCTTCGTTAGGCTTAGCCTCGAACTTTGGAATGTCCGAAGGCAACTTCGTTGGCATAGGAGGCCAACGCGGATCATGACAGATAGGATCATTTAACAACCGTGTTAAATCTAGCAAGTGTAATGTCACCAAGAAAGGTAGTTTAGGTTGCTACTGATAGCCTGGAAAAAGGCGTCCTGGAGTTTGACTGGCACCAGGTTGCCAGGAAAAGTTTGGCTGCTGGCCCGGGTTCTGGTAGAAACCATGGCCCTGACCAGCGTAAGGGTTTTGCATCTGAGGAGACATCATTGGCCGATTCCCCATAAAGGACATAGGATGTTGGGCATTCATCGTGTTTGGTGGACTTTGGGAAGGATTACCCCATGTCGGTCCTGTTGGGAGAGGCATAGCGGTCTGTCCGGGGTTCCATTGGCTGTGGAAAGAATTACCCCAGAATGACATTCCAGCGGAAGGAACGGATCCTTGTGAGTTCCAAGGTCTTGGTATATGTGCCCCCGGCGCAGGAACAATACCCTGTGCTGGAGTAGACTGTCCAAATATGGGAGTGCCCCCAGATGGGAAAGCAGTGGATGTGAAAGTGTTATTACCAAATGTCCCGTTCCAAACAAACGGTGACGAACCTACTGGCAAAGTTTTCACAGGTGTTCCTTGACTCCCGGCTCCAAGTGAACTTGTGTGTGTAGGCTGCCCGGTGGACTGCTGATGCATACCACCAAGCAAAGGGTACGAAGGAGGAATATGACCTCCAACGTAAGGAAAATCATTGAAAGGGATAGGAATGCCCCCAAGTTGACCCTGCAGAGGAGCGTTAGAGCTCCCTACCCCCAGACCCAAAGTCTGTAAAGTGGAGTAAGTGAGTGCAGGACTGGTACCTGAACTAGGCATACCATATGAAAACGGAGGGCCTATCGCACTAGGTGTGTAAGGAGGTGTGGCCACCGCGATAGATGGGGTCAGTCCACTGTGCGACGTAGTTGCGGCCGAGACCATGGTGGCCCAGACCGTCGACAAAGGCAAGTTAGGAGAAGTTTCTCCTGTGGTAGCAACAATGATGGGAATGGAAGAATTCCCAGTTGAAGTAACAGAGTTTGGTTCCATCACTGGGTTAGGCACTGACAGGCGTTCGTAAAATTGAATTGGCACAGTAATGTCCATCCAAGTATCAGTGTTTGAGGTTTCAACCGATCCAATATTGCGGTTGATTCCTCCGGGAGTTGTTCGGGCTCAAAATCCCCGGTTGCTTCGAAAGACCCTTGATGGTCTAGCTTCCGCCTCAATGGTGGCGGGGGTGGCTCCAGTATAACCGACGGCAGGCCCAGAAGCCTTTGTGACCGGCGGAGCTTTGAATCCTCCACTATGTGAGAAGATTCATGACATGCTAAGGTCTTCTACACGAACAAACAGTAACACACACTAAAAGAAGCCCCTATGAGACAAATCAAGCAAACATTAAACTAGTTGGAAGAACAGTTACAACAACCAACACTAGAGCAACTTACCGGTGCAAGTGAAACTCGAATACGGAAGCACCCTCTGGGTATACTCTGCAAAGCGTGGCCCAATGTCTGTCCTAGGTACCGCGGTATGCCCCCGCAGTCACCTGGGTATGTCCCTAGAAAATATTGGCAACTAGTTTGCCAGCACGTGAACATTCACCAGGCGGGTACAGTCGATAGTCGGGTAGACCACAATGAGCAGGGTATCAAGCCCAAAACCTGTCAAGGGTATCGAGAGCAAGTGGTCTGGAAGACAACTGAGGACCTCGAACGGATTCGAGACCCACAAAGCTTCGTGGCAAATGTAAACGATGGAATCCCTCAACAAATCCTCGATATGTGTTCTCCACTACGCTCAATCCAGCTTTGGAGGGGTTATCTCTGCTACCTTTCCTTACGCGACCTCGTGTTTAGCCCCTGTGTTAGAGGGGGGTCCTGGATAAATTTCCGTAATTGGACTTCTACACTCCCTATTGACAGACTCCAATGTTTGGTTTGAGTGGCCTTGGAGAATTTACTCTCCAACCTATTCCAAGGCCCTAGTCCTAAGCTAGTGTATGCACCCTACAAACAAAAAGTCTGATTGATTTTAATTAGAGTTTCATTTAATGGGATTTTTTAAGTCACAAGGTATGAAAGTGAAACTGATGGTGTGTAAAGACTCAAAGCAAAATGAACAAGAAATGCTTGGAAAAAAAAACTTTTACAAAAAATGCAAAACCAACAACTTTTCAACAAGAAATACTTCTTTTCTTTTCAACTTTCCTAAGATTTCATGCAGCAAACACCAAGTAATTTCACTCAAATCTGCGAGCTACTTATACTCTAAATGCAGTGAAAAAACTTATGAAACAAGACTTCTTCCTAGATACTGATGCAACAACACAATCTTCAAACCAAGAAGAAAATGACAAAGAATTTTATTTTTTTTATTTAATTGCAAAATGAAGCAATAAGGGAAAATGATGACAAGCACAAAACCAAGAAAAGGAAAATAAAACACTGGCTTAAAGTGCGGATCACAAAAGAATCAGAGAAAAGATGCAGAAAAGCAATCAAGAAAGCACCAATTCTAACACTCGACTAAAAACCATAAAACAATTTTTTTCTCTTTTGTCTTTTCTATCAAAACATCAACTAAAAAACACAGGCTAAGGATAAGAGGCCCTAACCTGCTGACTGTGCAACCCCAGACTTCAAACCCCTGAGAGGAACACTTCTCACCATAGGAGGGATGACTGCCCCACCCAGGCTGAAAAGCAACCAATCAAGCCCGCGACTGTCACTGAAACAACACGCATGCAAACGTGTGCTGAGCTCTAACAGAGCACGGGTACCCGCGGGCTAATCTTAAGTAGGCCGTGGGTCTGTGTAAAAGCTAAGACAAAGACACCCACAGGCAGTCCAGACCTAAAAAAGGCCTCTGGTACTGACAACCAGGGTCTCTTAAAGGCTTGAATGCTTCTATTTTAACAGAAAAAGAAAATTTTCCAAAAAGAAAACAAATGCAAAGAATAATCGACACAATAAGGCAGACTGAAAAACAAGACAATAAACCAACAAGACCCAGACAGGATCCAGAAATCCCCCTGAGAAGATAAACTTCTGACAGGGAAGAGGAGACTGCCTCTCAAGCCTTTTGAATGCTACACACTACTGAAACATCTGCAACAAGCGTTCAAACGCGGGCTACAGAAGTTTAGGGCACAGGTTACATGTGTGCAGGCCTTCTACAGGCCGCGTGTACCTCTGTGTGTCCCGAGAAAAATTGTCAAGCAACAGTCAAGGAAATAATGGTATTGATAACCAGCTTCCCTGCTAGCTTTGACCTAACAGACAACAAATAAACAAAGAAACTGAAACTGTACTTCTTTGAACTACCCAAGAAACTTTAACCAAATCCGGGAAACCCTAAGAGTAAATTCTCCCCAGTGGAGTCTCCAATTCTGTTGTGGGGAAATTCTACCCTACGGACTAACAAGCTAGGGCTTAAACTTGCATGCAGATCATGGCCCTTAAGAAATTACTTTTAACCTTCTACCCCAAACCTAAACCATTTTTCACATGCAAACATGGAAAGAACCAACTAACCTTTTTATCGACGGTTGGTGTAGATCCTCCGTTGCGCTTTTATCCCCTTTCTCCTGCTGCTCCTTCCAAAAAGAAATCCTGCAATCAAGACAAAACTACGCATGCATGCTATTGTTCTACTAGAGGGTTAGAGATTAAGCATAAATCGAATAAAACATATAAGACTCGTGCATTTGGGACGGGAAAAGTATCTTTTTATTAATCTCAAGATGAATCAACTTACAATGATTATAGAGATCGGCCACCATTCCTTGATCCTGATCCTGGGCTCCTCCTCTTCTTTTTCCTCCAACTTCTTTGCTTGAATTCTCCTAAAGCTTGAGGAAAGGCTAAAGGGTTGGGACAAAACGGATTCGACAATTGGGCAGAGTTTCTTTGCTATGATTTTACTCCTTTGAATAGTACCCCTACCCCTTCTTTTATAGGCTAGAAGGAGCTAGGGTTTTAGACGAACTCTTGGCCATGCATGGCTGGGATTTCTAGTTAACTGACCCAAATCTTTTCGTTCCGTCGGCAACTTTCCTGATTTTTTGCTTTGTTAGGTAAACGCGGGCTGTAGTGGGCCAGCCAGCATTCCAACGCACTCAGTAATGGGTTAGGGCACGGGTTACATGTTTTAAGAGGTTTTTCAAGAGTTTGTTCAGCATGGCTTTGGCAATGAAGGGTAATGAGTTGGCTTGATGCCAGGTAAGCATGTGAGGTGCAATTTAGGGTTATAACAACTAGTTAATCAAATCAACATTAAAATTAGCAATAAATATGGGCTGAAAAATGGCACTTAAGAGGCAAGAGAAGATAACTTTTGTAAACATGTATTTTCTGCAGAAACTTACAGCCTTATGGTTGTATATTTCAGTCACTTATATCAACAATTTTTACCATCAAAATATGCCAACAATTATTCCAAAAGATGTGCCCTAGTTAGTAGAGTTAGTTAGCAAAATTTAAGGGCTAGTCTAGGGTTAGTTTAGGAGTTAGGAGAGAGTTAGCAGCTAGGGTTATGAAACCCTAATGGTTGTAGTGTTATAACCCTAATTTGCACCAGACATGCATACCTAGCAGCAGGCCATCTTACTTACTATTTTTCCAAGACAATACTAAATAACTCTTCTTAAAAACCAAATTTTTGAAGATGTACACACCCTGCACCATTACTGCCTGCGTACGTATGATAGTTGCACCATTACAACCCGTGTATACCCACAAAAGTTGCAAAAAATAAAAAGTTGCAAGGCTATACAGGCTTTTGGGTAGTTTCCTAACCAATTGACCGCCTATAGCCCGTCCCCCAACCGAATAACCATATCATTGGCATATAAAAATAGGTGTTGGGGTCCCATTCAAAAGAGAAGCATGAAAGCAGTGAAACTCTGCCCATTTCCTAATCCTACCTTGCCCCAAGAATTTGCAACCACATTGTGAGTTTGAGCCAGAATTCCCCATTCTTGCCCTTTTTCCTCATCCATAAACCTATGCCTATTCTCTAGAGAGAAGTGTGAGAGAAGAATGATACGTGGAAGTAGTTGGAGCTTGGAGAAGAGGAGCCTAGGACCAGGTTCGAGGAGTAGTCGTTGATCTCGTTTTGTAAGTGACTTTATGAGATTAATATAAAGAAGTACTTTTTTTGTCCCGCCATATGATGTGTTAATATTTATGTTTAATATACATTTTGTTATGATATCTAACCCATCAATTCATATATAGGATGCATGTTCATAGTTTCTTGTTTGTCTTTTTTTGAATGCAGGTCAGCCTTGGGAGGATATCAACAGTCAAGAAACGATCAAGCGCAAAGGGATCGACACCGGACACGAAGTTTAAGGTAAGACTACTAGGTTCCTATACTTTGTACTTTATCTATGAATATGGGGTGTTGTCGGGATAGTTGTTAAGAGTAGGAGACTTTAGACGGTTAGCTCTGCCTGCACTTTAGAACCCTAGTGTAGTTCGTAGGGGGGTTTTCCCACTATAGCATAATTGGCAACCATACTGGGGAACCTTTAGGGTTTTTAGGGGATTTCTGTTTTTGGGTATTTTTAACTGGTTTATTTACTGTTTTTGAGTTTCAATAAGTTTGTGTGTCTTTAAGGGATTCTGGTCTTCCATAACAGTACTCCCTGCCTATGCTTGACTATTAATTTTTCTTTTTTAGAGAATTCATAGAGGTGTACGTGGCCTACAGTGGGTCTGCCCGCGTACATACACGCCCTATATTTGGACAACCCGCATACATACGCAGGTTGCTGAAGTATCAGTTGTGTGCCTGTGTCAGGAAAATATTTTTTAAAGAAGAGGTAGTCATCCTCTTCCAGGAGTGAAGCCATATTTATCAGGGGTTTTCTTGATTTAGTCCTGGTCTCTATTTTTTCAGTCTTTGGCCTAGGTTTGACAACAATTAGCTTTTTCTTTGTCAATATTTCTAGTGTTTTCTTGATTAGGTTTTTTTTTTATGAGTTTATGAGTCTTTTCTGTTTAGCCTTATTTGGTTCTTTTAGTGACTCCCTGCGATCCGTAGTAGACCTGAAGTCAGTTTCTTGGGTCTTTTCTTGTCTTTACTTTTCCCTTTTTCTTGCTTTAGAAGAAAAGAAAAGAATTCATTTTCAAATTTCTTGTTTTGAAGCATAGACAAAAATAAAAAATAAAAATATTTCAGCTTCTTGTTTGGTTAAGTAGTTAGGTTAGTTGTCTTGAATTATCAGGAAGAAGAGTGCTTTCGTAAGTTCTTTACTGAATACTTAGGACTTTAAGTAGCTCGTAGTGGAGCAAAATTCAATTTTGAGTTTTTATTTTAAAAGATGTTAGAGAGAAAAGTTAGTTAGAAAAGTTGGTTAAAGAGTGTTCAATTTGCAAATCTTTGTTTATTGAAGAAGAAGTAATTTTGTTTCCAACATTTGTTCTTCTCTTTAATCTCTTAACAAACACCATCAGTTTCATTTTCATTCCCTTTGACTTAAGAACAACCACTTAAAATTAACGATAAATTAAAATTTATCAGACTTTCACGTTTGTAGGGTCGATCAACTAGATTAGGCTAGAGCCCTGATTTAGGTTGGAGAGGAAACTCTTCAGGGCTATAAAACAAACATACAAGTCTGTGCTAGGGAGTGTAGAAGTCCAGTAATGTGGAAATTATCCGGGACCCCCCTCTAACAAAGGGGATAAACATGAGGTCGTGTGTGGAAAGGTAGTGGAGATAACACATCCAAAGTCGGACCAATCGTAGCCGAGGAACACATATAGAGGACTTGTCTTGGGATTACGTTTATCGCATTTTCCACGGAGCTTCATGGGTCTCGAATTCATTCGAGGTCCTCATTCGTCTTCCATAACACTTGCTTTCGATACCCTCGATAGTTTTCAGGCTTGATACCCTACTCATTGCAGTCCACCCGACTGTCGACTATACTCGCCTAGTAGTTGTTCACGAGTTGGAAACCTAGTTGCCTTGATATTAGGGACTTACACAGGTGACTATGGGGGTATACCATGGTACCTAGGGCAGACATCGGTCCACACTTTGCAGAGTATACCCGGAGGGTTCTTCAATATTCAAGTTGCACTTGCACCGGTAAGTTTCTCTAGTGTTGGTTGGTGTAACTATTCTTCCAACTAGTTGTAGTGGTTTTATTTCTTTATCTTTAGGAACTTTTCTAGTGCGTGTTTTGGTCTTCAACATTAGAAATCCCTAGTGTGTCTTTGATATAGGTTAAATTTTGTAGCATCAATAAAAGTAGTGGAAGAGAGGGGACACCCTATTATAGGAATATTCCTCTCAATGTGGCAAACCAACTCCAAGCAAGAGATCTTTCGAAAGAAAAAAAATCATGTTTTCCAGGGCAATGATTTTATATCTCCAATGCAAAAAATAAATTACTAGTGCCTTAAAAATTGGGTTAATGGAGTCAAGTAAATGAACTAGAGATGTTACTTCCTTGGGGGTGTAAATCCTCTTACTCCCAAGGTAAGTATCTCTAGTTAGGGTTTGATAATGAGAGGTGTAGATCCTCTTACTTCCTCAAACAAACCCTTGAAACATCAATGAAATTCAAGCAATAAATGATGGAGACTAGAGTAGGAGTGTAAATACTCTTACTTCCCACTTAGTTCCTAGCACAACAATCCTTAACTTGAAAAAATGATAGCATAAGAGTAAAAGACCATACCAAAATCAAGAAACATGCTAAGACAATCCACTATAAAAGCTAGAAACCATTCATCAAGATAGCCATAAACAAGTACACAACAGACAAAAGAAGCCAAGTGTAGCGAAAATTTTAGTCCAAGTTCTCTCACAAGAGGAGAGTTTTGTCCAAATGAGATCTTATGATCTCTTATTTATACAAAATGTCACCAAGGTGACTTGTCCACATATTAAGGGGTAAACCACAAGACTAGGGGTCAACAACCCTAATCTTTCCCCCTTTAACAAAGTAATATTAAACAGTTCATTTAAAATTTTACTTTTGCACAAATAAAACCCTAATTTACATGGATGCCACCCCTTTAGGGGGTGTTTTCCCAATTGAAACAAGTTGTTGGTGTTGGAGAATCTACGATAAGCCTCCAAAGGCCACATGTCAAACATTTATGCAATATCCTCATGGCCAAGGTCTCATACTCCTCAAAACATCCATGTTTCAATGAGTGGCAATACCACCACCAAACCCTAGCCCCCAAGTATGACATCAAGCTAAAAAAGAAAATGTTTTTCCCCTCCTGGGAAAATCGTTTGGCATGTGGGGGTTGGGCTAGGTATTCCACATCATCTTCTATGCCTTCAATTCTTAATCTCTGTGGTCCGACATGTGGACCCTTGGCATCCAACTTGTGGGCTTGTAGCCCCATGGAAGCCCAAGCTAGGCTTGTTCTCCAAAAATTGTCGACCAACTAGATCCTACAAAGACAAATGAGCATTCCCTCCAAGGATATCAAGTCATGACATCATGATAAGTGAATCCAATCAATAAATGAGACACCTAAGCATGTGCATCAAATATCACTATATCGAACAATTAATTGCTCAAAGACACTATATGACTTGTCAAGCTTGAATATAGGAGGGTTGACAAGGTGTTCTATTGGGTAGATCTTGCCCTAGGTAAAGGAGAGTTTCCAAGAGATCCCTATGTAATCCATGTAAAGTGGGTGAAGTGGTTGGGGTCAAGACTCAATGGGCATATGGATCATGACATATAATGGGTCATAGTGTCTCATTCATGGGTGCCTTTGTAGAGGGTGTGTGGTACCTTCCTCTGCAATGCTCTTTTTCCAAGTCCATTATTTTCCATTCTTTTATTGTTTCATATTTTTTAAGGAAAGGTTGAAGGCCACTACCCTGACATGGTGTCCAGATAATGGCAATGTCACCCACAAACACCTAGTGGAAATGAGAAGGTTGGATCATGATGAGACCCCATTTCTCTTAGCCATGCAACCGAGAATGATTACCCTAGTTTGGTGACCAAATGATGGAAATTCCATACCACTGGATATTCATGGATGTGATAGGTTGGCTCGTGATGAGACCTCCTATCCTTCAACTAACCCTTTAACCATTCTTTATTATATTGTGGGTCCACTTTAATCAAAGATAAGTGTTTCATTTCTTTCTTGGGTGATCCCTGGGTGAAGCGTCTAGAAGGTTCATAAAAGGCTTTTATTTTTTAACCAACATCAATCCCTCCGGGTCTTCATCCCCTTCTTCCCATATAATGAGGGACAACCCCTTCTTGGGTCAATACACCCTAAAATCCCAAGAGATAAGTAAATGGAGGGGAACAATGATGGAAATTGGTAAGTATGGTCAAGAATGGTACAATGGATCTTTAAGGGATTTCTTAGTAGAAAACCCATCCCCACGGAAGACCACTTACTAGGAGAAAAATGTCAACCACCAAGGTGAAGCAGGGTAAAAGGAATAATGTCCAAGCATATATCATGAAATCTAGAGTAATCTAAAATACAACATACTCAAATGGATTAAATATTGAAATGATGCTCACCATGATACTGACTTGTACCTCATGGAGCAAGGCCCACTGCCTTCTGGAAGCCACCTAATGTGGTGGATTCCATCTAGAAATATGTGACCATATGTGGTGGTCAAAGGGGTTTCCAACTGTGCAAAAGGGTATTGTTGGCCATGGAGTCTTCTCCGCACTCCATATATGTAACCTGAGGGACCCGAGACATAATCTCCTTAGTTATCCACAAAATGGGGATAAAAACGCCATGGTCCCTCCCCTCCATGTAACCTTTTAAAACATTATATAACAATCCCCAAACATTTCTCCAAAATCATTTAGTCATTACCTCATTTAAATTGATTTATTATTATTATTATTTATTTAATTTATTTCAATTCAAATAAATTTGAAATTAAATGTTTTTTCAAATGGAAATAAATTTTGAATTAAAGTATAATTTTAATTAAATGTATTTTCATATTCTCTTAAAAAACTGAGACTTTTGCATATGGCGAGTGTTAACTAGTTACCTACCCAAAGGGGATGTTGACACTACCTGACTTAACTTTAAAAGATCATAACTCACTCATACGACGTCGGATCGGGGTACCATTTTTTACGATGCGGAGAGAATGGAGAGACACTTTTATCGAGATATCTAGATATGCCATTCAAGTATTCTATCGATGTCACGAGTGTTGAGACTGACTAGGCTAGAAATCCTTGGTGATCATTTTGTAACTTCTGGGCCTCATAATTTTATTCTGTCAGTTGTGTTGGAGTTTAATTGTCAAAAATCATACACTTAGCCTATTTCGAAGATGAAAAATTCATTTTGGCAGACGCCCAAAATTAATGGTCAAGGACGTTTTTTAATGAAAGTTTGTATCTCACGTTCGCTAATGCTTCAACCAAATTAAATTTCATCAGTTCCTATGATATATATGATATATAGGATCTTATATCGTTCATTTATGTGGTATTGATTCCTCGGTAGAATGAAATTATAAATACGACAAAACAACCAACCGACGTTCAGAGTGCTTATTGTTGTGTAGGAGCTGGGAGGACCAAATTTCTTCCGAGGTGCATTTTAGAGTCAGTGAAAGACTAATAGGTGTTGTGGTCAACCCATCTGATGTTAGAAAATGATTTTAAAATGAACATTTAGTTGTAACATCAAGAAATGAAAAGAAAACAAGATGGTACCATGAACGCAAAGAAAACCACTAGGGAACACTAAAACTTGATTATGATTGTGATCTAAAGTGAATCAGGTGATATAGGAAATTATTGACCAACTGTCTAGATAGGCGTGGAGATTTTAGTCATTGGAAATGTAAGTATATTGACTGATGAACGAAACAATAAGGGATCTGAGCTGGGAGGGGGACGAGATAAGCCTCAAGGAGAAAGTGGGCTATGATGACTTGATCAACGTTGGTGAGAGGAAGAGGATTGCCATCAATGTGCTCAATGATGATGAGTGGTTGACATCCTTCCACTTACACATCGATGACGTAAGAGGGAAACTTGTCAATGTATAGTGTGTCAGGGACAGAGAGGTGAACCTCAACGATAAGCATTGTAACGAAGCGAAAGGGAGGGAGCATCACCCTTATGTGATGCATCAATGCAAGTGGAAGAAATTCAGTTGGTGGAAGGAGTGTGTGTGGTGAGGATGAACGTGCGAACATTAACAATGTGTTGGCATTGATCACATGTACTTCATAGATGAGGAAAATATGCATCAGTGACGTTTAGCGGAGGTGCATTGACACATTATTCAAGTTCAAAGGGAGGTGGCTTATGTATTGGCGGAGGAATCAATGGCGTGCCAATGTAGAGGTGAAATAAAGGATGTTCTCTTCGATGCACTATGTGTCAGCACAGGAAGAGGGAAATTGCAGAAGTGTGGATTTTAAGGTAGAAGTGATCTGAGGAGAAACTGGAAATGATAAGGTGAGGTAGAGTGAGGAGAACTTAGGCATAACTATTTGCATGAGGGAGAGAGTGTGAGGGTTCTGTTTGGAAGAATTAAAGGGGGTCCCAATTTCTTGTCTTGGATAGAGGCCAAGACAAGAAAATTGGGAGGTTGTTATGTGGGCACAACAATTGGAGACACATTGGGAGAAGCCAAAATCTCTACTATTCTTTCCTAACTGATAATCATAAAATATAGAGGGTCGTGAAATTGAATTTTAAGTTCAAAAAATATGGGAATAATGCATAACAATTGCCTGAATGATTCCATTATGGTGAGATCATTGGTGATGCTTTCATATCGGCTAGTATAGCTCTTATGTTGCATATGGATGATGAATGATGATGAATTTTATTCCCTTAAACTGCGTCGATGATCCAGGTTTATTATATCCATCGTGGGGGCTGATATATATTTGGGATAAATAAATATTTTTCACAAGGTTCTATAGATATCTCGCAAGTGTTTCTCTACTTCTCGTGAACATCCATAGCCCCGATGGAGTCACCACGATGTCACATACCTTGCTCCACTGCAAGCGAGCATCCATAGCTCGGAAGAAATATCTGCATGTCCCCAAGTATGTTCAAAATTTCCTTTCCATTCCTTCTTGGATTATTTAGTGCACATTTAGCATTTGGTGGATGGGGAAAATGGTGGCCTTTAATCCTGATAGGAGATGATTGCCATCTTTTGAGATTTATTTGAGTATTTGTTGCACCTAGCTATGTAAAAATATCCCTTTAGGTTTTCATCCTTTAGAATTTGACACTTGACCCTTCAAGAGAGAAGATACTTAGTGTGTGGATGGTTCCTCCATTACATAGGATCTGGTCACCAACTAATATGCAAGGATGACCGTTGATTAACCACTATGCTCGGTGATAGTTTAACTGTTGATCCAGATTTTATGAGAAGAATGAAATGAATATAGATCTATATTATTAACACATAGATACAATGAACAATAATAGAGATACAATAAAACTTGGCCTCTATTAAATAAAGAAATATGTTAAAACTGTAAAATGTAGATTGAAACAAGATTACTAGAATGGTGGAAACTTATCTATGAGAAGATATGTGATGGTTATGCTCATTCACAAGAAGATGAGTACAATGAGGCTCCAAAATAATTTTTACATCAAACATGAATGAAAAAACCCTAGACACCCAAAAACCTAACCTTAGGAGATGAAGTGCCAAAAGTCATGTGGGCCCCGTTGGAGTAAGTTGGTACATCAACTTCCTGATGTCGTAACTTTTTCATACGATATATGTTTTAGGTGCATGATATCTTGTTGGAAAGGTCTATAAAAATAATTTTCACCCACATCCTTGGTGATCGTATAAGGTCCATAGAAATGTGGACGAAGTTTCTGATGGGGTCATGTAAGTCATTCTTTCTACAAGTGCAACCAAACTTTATCTCCCACCTGAAACTTGTGTGGCAATCTGTGTTGATCATGGTGCTACTTGTACTTGTCATTGGACTTATGATAGTTTGAGCATGGGATGAGTCTACTTGGGTGGTCTCAAGGGCCACTGCAACATCCATGGGACCTAATGGTTGAAATCCTAACCCCACCTGAAAGGGGTTGTGGTCGATTGATCTATGTATGGATCTATTGTAGTTGTGTTGAACATAGGGAGAAATCTCATCCCATGTGTAAGGATGCTTGGAATTGTACATGCACAGGATATGCACGATCATCCGTTTGACGACCTCGGTTTGGCCATCTGTCCGAGGGTGGAAGTAAATGGACTTGGTGAGCTTGGTGGCACCAAGATTGACCAGAATGTGCTGAGGAACCGACTGTCCCGATCTGAGACTATTGTTTGTGGTATCCCAAAATGTACCCACACTCATTCATAAAAGATCTTGGCAGTGGCCTCTGCTGTGATGCTCTTCTTGCAGGCGGCCATAATCACCATTTTAGAAAAACAATCAACCACCACAAAAACACAGTCATTTCCTCGCTTGGTTGATGGAAGGCCCGACATGTAGTCCATCGAGATGGATTCCCATGCCCTTTCAAGAGTAGGAAGAGGGTTTTGCATGCCTTGTTTCTTAATGGTTGGTTTGGAAATAGCGCAGGCAGTGTGGGACCTAATATACTTGTTGACATCTTGTCAAATTTTCGACCAATAAAAATGTTGCTACATCAATGCCACTGTATTTTCTACGCCGAAGTGTCATGCCACCAAACTGTAGTGGGCTTCCCAAATAAGATTTGTGTGCTCTCTTGATGGAAAGAAGAGATGGCCAATATGGCACAACAACCCATCCTAAATATGTAAATCAATGATAGTTGTGTTTGCACCCAACATTTGGTAGGTGGCAACAAAGTTAGGATCTATCTCGTAGAGTTGGGGCCATCCAGAGGTTTCTTGGCCACGGGAGTTTAGCACCGTGGTGAGTGCTGCAACTGGCGGGCAGATGAAGAAATCACTGACATGGTTTATTCTTCTTGTCTTATACTTGATGTTGAGATAAATCTGTTGCAAGTATGTGGACCGCTTCTGATGGTGGTCATTCTACAATTTTCCATGTGTCTGCATGAACTGCAATGGATTATTATCGGTGTGGATGATTGTATCCTTCTGGAGAATTCAATTCCTTCACTAGTGGAAGGCTTGCACAATGGAGTACATTTATTTTTTATAAGTAGGGTACTTACAGATGACATCTGGTAGTGTCTCAATATGATAGGCCATGGGGTGTCCATGCTGAGTGAGAACTACACCCACAACATAGTATCAAAGCGTTGTTGTAAGTTGGGTAATGAGAGCACTGGGGTTGAGCACAAGCTTTGCTTAAAATCATCGAACGCTTGTTTTTTTGACATGACCACATGGAATTTTCCTTGCCACCACCCCTGGTTACTTGGATGAGGGCCCATGCAATATGGGAGAATCCCAACACAAACCTGCGATAGAAATTGGAAAGGCCTAAAAATATTTGAAGCTCAGTGAGTGTGGTTGGGATTGGCCAGTCACAAATGACCTGGTCTTGGATGGATCCACATGCATCCCATGCTCATAAACAATGTATCCTAGGTACTAGACCCTATCCATGTCGAAGGAGCATTTTTCCAAATTTTCATAGAGCTTGTGATGTTGCAAAGTGTGCAGAACCTGTTGAATATGCTACAAGTGTTCCACCCAATTCTTGTTGTAGATGAGGATGTCATCCAGATACACCACCGCAAAATAATTGGTGAAAGGTCACAGGATATCATCCATCATCCTCATGAAAGTTATTGGGGAATTCCTCAAACCAAAGGGCATGACCAACCATTCAAAAAGACCTTCTTTGGAATTGAAGGTAGTTTTTGTTGGAAGATTGGTTGTTGTCATTGATGTCAACCCTAGTCATGGGTTTTGGACCACAAGATTGATAAAGGTATTTGGACATGAAGGAAAATGAACATGCATATAAAACACCCATTAATGGATATTATACATCATGTTGTTTCCGATGGTATGTGGCACATCACGTGGATCCTCATGGTTGAGGAGAAATGAATTTTTGAAGATGACAAAGTGAATTGAAGAAGGAAGTACATGTAGGCCCTAAAGATAATTAAAGAAAAGAATTACAAAATAAGAAAGTGTCAGGTCGGCACTAATGTTAAAAGGAAGTGACATAAATGGTATAAATAAACATCATTATAAATTCATTTGATACAAGTCGAATTTCATAGAAAACAAGAAGAAAAGAAGGCCAGATTTCAAGGGAGGATGAAGTCTTTTGGTGATGTGTTCTAAGGTATGTTATTTTCAGGTCATATTACCATTTTTTCTATAACTTTTTTTCTAGAACGATTTAGATGGTGAAATCGCTATGGTATTGAGAAGACATATCAAGATACTTCTGGTAAAAAATTTATCTCTTGATTTGCTATAATTATGGAGATACACTCTGTGGAAGATAGGGTTTGTGACCAGTCCTGAAGCTAGTCAATAAACAGGTGTTCCGGGTAAAACAATCATGAATTCTTCATACAAAATCCAAATGAAGTGGGACCAATTCCATTGGAAATAGTACAAACTATATTTTCTTTTGTGCAAGTTTCAGAATCGTATGTTAAATATTGAGCGTGGGGCATGTTGTACAAGTTGGGTGTTCTGAATAGACCATAATTGAATAAAGTCTACCATTCTTTCTATAACCTCTTTTTGGGGAGGATTCAAGGAGTGAAAATTGGAGGAGTTTCAGAGAATACATTGAGTAATATTATCTACATGATCAAATTACTCCAAGAATTGAAGAATTGAATAAATTGAAGAAGTCTCAGGAAGCATTATCAGGTTCTATGTGATGATTGGTTGATGGTGATGATTTAATGTAAAGTTTTATCATCTCTCATATATTCTTGGGTGGAAGGAAGGGGAAAGGATGGAGAGTTCAAATCTCTCTT
>ML778402.1:447804-466006 GCA_009831015.1 Picea engelmannii
TTTTTAAATTGTACTTGATACTGATTCACCCCCCTCTTAGTATCAACAGTTTTCCATACATCTATCTGCTCTATTGGGACTTGATGGTAGCTCAACTTCATATCAATCTTACTGAAGTATTTGTCCCCCTTGAGCTGGTCAAGAAGATCATTGATTCGGGGAATTTAGTATCGGTTCCTAACTGTGATTGTATTTAGGGCCTGGTAATCGATGCAGAGTCACCAGGTCCCGTCTTTCTTCTGCACAAGCATGATTGGGCTTCCACACGATGATGAGTTGGGTCAGATGTTCCCCTTTTGGAGAATTTCTTGGATCTGATGCTTGATCTCCTCATTTTCGAATAGAGATAACGATAGATTGGACCATTGTGTTGTGATGTGTCAGGGGTCTAATTGATTGAATGCTTGACCTGACAGTGTAAAGGTACCCTAGTGGGTGAGGAGAAGATGTCTTTGTATTCTTCCATGACCTTATCCACTTGTTTTTTCTACAAGGAGAGATCGCCCACAGAGGCCATGGATGTTGCTGCAACCTTTTGCTCACTTTGAGAGTGAATCACGAAGAATACAAACTTTCCATTATGAGGGATGACCTTCCTGAATTGCTTGGAAGATATCAAGGAAATGGTTGTAGGTGGGACTACCTCAGGTATCCTGTACAATTTCCTTTCCAAAGTAATAATAAAACTGTGAGGCATAGACTCATATACATCATGAAATTTCCATAAATAAGGTTGGCCCAAAAGAACATCACAAACTTCAAGAGGATCGACATCACACAATACCTCATTTTTGAAGGGATTGATGTCGTAGGATAGGCGACACTATTGGCTGATGCAAATATTTCTTCCTTGGTGGAGCCATTCAATGGTGTATGGCTGCAGGTGCGGTGTTGTCGACAGGGATAGACTCTTGAATATCTTCGTTGATATGAGGTTATTATAGCTACCACTATCAATGATGAAGTGCAACTGAGTACCCTTCACCCACATATGTTAATGAAAGAGGCGCTCTCCTTCCTCTGGCTCATCAGATTCATCGGGCTGGATCTTCATGGGAGCAATTGTGGCACTAGGTTCTGCGTCAATAATTCATCTCCCCTTTTTTGGTTATGAATATGAGTCATAACCCACATCTGATTCAGAGGCTTTCACTTCAGCCACCAATGACTGCTTTGAGTAGAAATCAACAATGTTATTCCATGGGATCTTATGGAATTCACACCACTTCCCAGTGTCTTTCTTTTCCTTTTCATTGTCCTTGTTTTTTGCGACTTAGATTGGTTTTCTTGGGGCTGTCCATATTTTATTTGTCCTTTTTTCTATGGGTTGGGTCTTCCCTTGCCCTATTTCTGCTGTGAGGGGTTCCTAGACCGAAACTATCACGTATTTTTCTTAAGCTTCTGCTCAATTTTGACAGTAGGTCGCACCCAAGGATGAGATGTACATAAATTCCATTTTTGTATGGATGTATCTATGCAAACCATTGTGGTACTTGAGCTCTATATTTTTCTTAGAATCTTTGATACCCAGCTTGGTGCGCAAGGTATGGAATATATTTGTGAACTCTAGCACTGTGTGGTCCCTTTCCTACTGCAGTGTGGTCCATCGTGTATACAGGTTGTCATGAGTTCCAACGGGGTAGTATTGTTCCTTACTAGCATCCTTGAAGGAATCCCAGGTGAGTGAAACTGTAAATAATGAGGGTTCCTCTGTTTCCTTTTTCTCACAAAATTTTTCACACCAATCTTTGACATGGGGGACGACTTTGAGGAGCGCAAATGTAATCTTTTCTCTATTAGAAAAGTTATGAACAAAAAAATACCCTTCTAGCAGATTCAACCATTTGTCTACAACATCTGCGTCTATATGATCTTCAAATATAGGAATACCAAACTTTATATGTACCTTGAAGGGGGTAGTGCCTCCGCTCGAGGAAGATGTGTCACCTGTTGGTAGTCATCGAAGGATTTGCGCAAAACTATCCATCATCTCATTCCTCTTTTGCACCAGAGATTCCTTGAGCAACAATTTTAAAGGATATCTTGTCCTGTCGTATTTATTTTCTCCCACCATGGAAGTTCACTTGGGCATGCGAGATCTCTTTTCCTCAATAGAAACAAGCTCAAGAATTAACTCTTTGTACCCTGACCTTGTCAGGTACATGCCCTAAGAATGACAAGGAGCAGACCGCTCTGATGCCACTAATCCATATTTTATGAGAATAATGAAATGAATATTGATATATATTATTAACCCAGAGATACAATGAACAATAATAGAGATACAGTAAAACTTGGCTTCTATTAAATAAAGAAATATGTTGAAACTGTAAAATGCAAACTGAAACAAGCTTGCTAGAATGGCAATTACTTATCTTTGAGAAGAGATGTGATGGTTGTGCTCATTCACAAGAAGATGAGTAAAAAGAGGCTTCAAAATAATTTTTACATCAAACATTAATTCCAAAACCATAGACATCCAAAAACTTAACCATAGGAGATGAAGCGCCAAAATTCATGTTGGCCCAGTTGGGGTAAGTTGGTACATCAAGTTTCCGAGGTCGTAACTTTTGCATACAATCTCTGTTTTAGGCGCACGATAGACCGTTGGAAAGGTATATTCGAGGACTACAAATCGAGCCATCACACACTAACTCCAATTATAATTTGATTGTGGCGGTCCCAAAAAAATGTTGTTTAGGGCTTCAAAACGACCCCGAAAGTTTAGGACCCGAAAAGCTAGAAAACTACCAAGATGACATCTATATGTGAACCAGTTGGAGTAGGTGTGTGGCCACCAATATCCACCTGGATCAACTATTGTCACAACATCCCAAATATGTTTTATTCATTTTCAAACTGAGACCCTTAATTCCGCTCATGAGCTAGGAAAGAGATGCAAGCAGATTCATACTTGCTTCCAGTGCAAAGGTGTTTCCTATGAAAAGACAAATAAAGGTGAGAGGTATGTATTTCATGAAATATAATCATAGGTATTGATACAACATAATTGAAGAAACAAACTGCTTTGAAGGGAAAATATGATGATGAAATAATGGGAAGAAAAGTGTTGAATTAGGAGAGATGATGTATTCAGGGTTAGAGATGAATTTGGTCCAATTTCTTGATGCAACTGAAAATAAATCCTTTTAGATGCATGACGATAAAAAATATGTAATTAGTAAATGCAGTTGGCTGATAAAGAAATTATAGATTGAGTGTTTCCAAAAACTTAGAGGATATTCACACATTCTGACTAGCTAGAAGTTTCCAGCTTCTTGAAACGATCAATCCATGTGAAAGCTAATACGCGTAATACTTCGTTCAGATCGGTTTTAGTGCTAACGTTGGTTGATAATTACACCCTTCATATTGATTTTGCAGCCTTCACTTTTGCAATATTGTGCTTCAGATAGGGACTTTTATGCACTTCTATTAGTCATCCATGACATGCTTTGTTATGGCTATGACTTTCTATTTTCCCCAACTCAAGAGATTATCCCTCTACAAATATGCTCATATCTTCATTAGTTCAAATCAAACATGTGATGCCAACTACACGTTTTTACCTGCATGGACAAACAATTCAAGGTATAAGATTGATTTCAACTTAAAAATTTCCAGAAATAAACGCACTTAAGAGAATCATGTTGGGAAAGATCAGTAATAGAATTCGAAAATAGATCCATGAATTAGATTCCTAGGTGTCATTTCCTATGGTCTTTTTGCTCGTCTTCTTCAAGTCATAGCTTTGCTTCAAGAAAGAAAAAAACCTCCATAAGAGTCTTCAAGCAAGAAATAAACATATATCATCAATATAAACCAGTGATCAACGATCTGAATTGTTTTATTAGCCAATTTTGAACATCATTATTCAACTTAGCGCAATGTCAGATAAGATAATTCCTTCCTAAGAACATCTGTGTAGAATTCAAAACCATGCCTAAAGTTTTTATTCATGTTGGTATGGGACACCAAATCAGAGATAATTCTTTTTGAAAACATAGGGTACCATACCTCTGCAGGTGTTAAATTCAAACTGTTAGTCTTACCAGTTTTAGTTTCTATGAATTTTTAATCATGGTGCCTTTCCTGGATGAAAATAAAGAGAAAGAATGTATATAGTATGTCGAATGGTCAAGACACTTCAAACTTCAAAATACGCCTTAAAACCTATGACACATGGACAATTGGTAGTTTTCCCTTTTCAAGGACCTTAACTTCATTTCCCTCAGTTGTAAAGTATTCTTCAACATATGTTCTTCTTTTAGCAACTTAGGGTAATAAACTATTCAACTGTGTATGTTAGATTAGGTGTTATTGAAGAAAAACATGAATCTTCCAATAGAATTTTGCACAGGGTTTCCACATGTAGATGGATGAGAACCAAGGTAGAACCAACCTTTTAGTGAAACAAAATGAAAATCATTGCACTGAAAGAAGAAAAAATTGATGAAAAGGAAATTAAACCAAAGCGATCACCGTGAATTGCAAATTAAGCTAATGACAATTGGTGGTTTTTATTGAAGAAAACATAACAAATCTAAACCTATGTTATTCAGATGAAAATAAAAACAAATATCTAAGCTATGAAATAAGAAAGGAAGTAACAAGACTATTCTAATCCTATTCCTAACCTAACCTACATTGGCTTAAAGGAAGTTGGGTGCAATCATAGTGCGAGTGAAGACAATCAAGCAACTCCAAACCTATGGTCACATGTTCATTGAAGGTCAATTGTAGAGAATGGAGCAGTGATAGATGATGGATAGGAAGAATTAACTCACACAAATGTCCACCCAACAAATTGAACTTGGCAACATTATGGTTCATGATGCATGTGGAAATTTAGGATCCCTCCAACCAAGATTCGATTCTGTCATAAAATTTGCAAGGATCGTTATATGATTGTTGCATGGAGTTACAAAGTGAGTGATGTACCCGATGAGGCTCACAAATGAAATTTATGTGCAATGTAATCTTTGAAGGAGTCTTGGAGTGGGTAACAACATTCATTCTAGAAATTGAGGTGAGACAATGAGAACTTGACATAATCATTGGCTGAAACTAAATTTCCTCATTATCTGTACAAATATCCCTGTGTCCACATTTCACATACTCTACATGTTGAGGGAAGATTTGATAGTTGATTGTTGGAGGGAAACACTGAGTGAAATATAACTCCAAATCCTCTCCTATGACATCAACGAAATCATGCAAGGAGTGTTGGAGTATTGGGATAGAATTCATAGGTAATTGATGTAACTTCTCTCGGAGAGTAACATGTAATTCTAGAGTAGATTGAGATGACATATATTCTTGGATCAGTTCAATTTTTCCTATTCTTTGTGTGGTGATGAGTTGAACGTTTGTTGTGATTTGTTCATAAGGATCAACAAACTCATGGTGCCCTGCATACTTTAGATTTTCAATGATTAGCATATGTTCATCAAGGTCATAAACCTCATATTGTATAAGATAAATGAGTGATAGGTTGATGCTTATATTCAATTCTAGAACCAAAGAATAGTCACATAAAACATGATTATTGAGATGAAGTTTTGATTCAGCAGGTTCCAAAAATTTAAAATACGAAGGAATTTCAAAGTAACACATTCTGGATGAAGTATTGTTAAGGATGAGTACTTAATTGATCAAGGTTGGGAACTCTTCCCGATCTGGTATATCATTCAACATTTCATTACCAAGAGAGAAATGTGCATATTGTATTGCATGATAAATATATGGTTTCTCATGTGGATGATAATCATGGAACATATTTTCATACAATGCATGAAGATCTTCAAATTCTAAAGATGATGGGATTTCCTCGGTAAGAGATTCATCACAGACCAGAATATGATCATGATTTTTGGAAGGGGAATCGTTACATGATTCACACTTCGGGGCTATGAGGTCTAGGATTAATGATAAATATTCCCCTACAACTATGTCGAACTAGTGGTTGGAGATTATTTCCCCTATATCGTTTGTGGTAGGATATTAATTTTGTGAATATGAGATGGTTTGATCGTTCAGATCACATTCTTCAGAAATAGGGATGAGATATGAAAACCAATCAAATATTTCTTGGCCCGAGGGTTCATCACTTTCAGGAAATCTACAGTAAGTCTACATGACTCTTCAAAAGAAATCATTCTCATATTCATTCCTTAGCCTATGGATTTTTTCCAGTTCATCAACGAGTTCATCATACACAAAATTTTCATGAACAACGATAAACATTTCCATGAATTGTTTCCAGCTATGGATTTATTTTTCTAGCAATGTCCTAAACCAGGCTATAATTATCCCTTCGAATGTGGGGATGAATAATCGACATGTTTCATTGTCTTATACAATCTTCAGATTTCATCAAGCGATATCAAATATTTTGATATGCCTAAATGCAGAGACATTCCCTTCACCATAAAATATTTGGTTTGACAAGAGATTGTTTGTCTTAACTAGAATTCCCCCAGTCGATCTCTGAAGACTTAAAGGGTCATCTCATATAGAGGTATGGAGAGGAGCCATGGGCTGGTTAAGAGTTAAATGAAATGATTCCACATGGGAAGCTTGTCATCTGGCCCTCCTTCTAATGCCAATTCTATTGACGGGTCTAAATTCGTGCTACAACAGTAAGGGTTTCTCCCTGGTAAGAAGTCCGAATTAGACCTCTCATAGTTTGGAATAGGGAACCCATCCAGATTTTGGCCCGACAACCATTGTTGGTTTGATTTTACCGGTTGCAGCCCGATCCACCAATGAGGGTGAATGATGGATAGTTATGCAAATGAAATATGTAGATGAAGACTATATAACTGAAAATATAAACTACTTCTAATTTAACCTATCCTAGATAGGAGTGAATTAATGTAGGTGAATGAGCTATGACATGGATCTAACTCTACCAATAGCTTCACCCAAATAGTTGAAATGAAGAAATAAAGTTAGATAACACATGCACATGAATATATAACAACAATAGTCTAAGTCACTATATCACATACATTGGCATCTCATTCACTGAGGACATGTACTATAATAAAGAGTAACAAAATTGCAATAAAACATATATTGCATGAGAATAGTCCATAAACAAACATGCTCTTACAGCCCATGTGAACAACAAAAATTCTACTTGAAATAGTTCACAGTAAAACCACCACACATGTGGGTCCTTCTCTCTGTCAAAAGTTGGCCCTGAGGGCTTCTTTGTATTAACAATTTCAAGAATATTACATGAAAATATAAGGACAACTCTTCAATTTTAGTTGACATTATATTCTCAAATTAGTTCAGAAGTATACAATGTTTGAAGAGCCAAAATCCCTTTCTTTGGGTTCCATTCTTGTATTTATTTGAGGTTCAACAAGACCTTTGGCCTTTTGTCTCCTTCTGTGACCTTTCATCTTCCAACATTTTTCCATGTCCTCTTTGTTATGATGAGTTAACAAGGACAAGAGTTACATTTCTAATTTTTCTCCTAGCACTGACGGGGCGTCATGGATTTTGTCCCTATGTGCCTTGCACATCATGAACACTCGCCTTGGGCATGGGAGCATCTTCCTCATCCGAGTTTGACATGAGTTGATCATCATGGAGTTTCTAGATATCTTATTCATCCATTTTCCTGAGATTTTCTTTGATGTTCACCCATCACTACTACATATTTTTCTATTTCTCTTTCATTGTCTTTAACTGTAGATTTCATTGCGAGAATGTTGAGCGCAAACCTCTTTCCCTCAGTACCTGAAACTGTTTAACATACAATAGGTGAGAGTAAATTCAAATAAACCATCAATACTAATCATTAGAATGCATTTAACTGAAGAATTAAATAATTTAAATATCAAGTAAGTTTCATTGGTTTCAATCCATGGTTCGTATGCTCATGATTGATGCATTGTGTTTTCTAGGGCTGCTAACAATGTACCAGATATTAATATTGAAAAATGAGGGAAATAAGCTAGGAATTTATGACAACCTTTAACTATAAATTTGTATATCTTGGAAATACCTTTCCAACAGTATAAAGAACACACACAATGGACACCTAAGTCAAACTTTATGATCATTTTATGAAAGCCAATTGTTTATGTATTGAAGGAGTTCATACTAACTCCTCCGACTTGCCATCGGAGGATTTAATACTAACTCCTCTAATTTTCCATCAGAGGATTTGATGTCAACTCCTCCTACTTGCATCAAAAACTTTGATGGTAACTCCTCCAATGGACATCAAAGGAGTTGATGGGGACTCCTCTGAATTGCGTCGGAAAAGTTGATGGTGTTAGGACTCTTTAAATTTGTCTGGTTGATAGTAAAAAAATAGAGGTAATTGTTTCAACCTTGTTTAGAGATGGGAACTAGCCTGCTCAACTCAGAGAGGGCTCTCTCGTGTCAATTGATATATATTTGGAAATCAATGGCTAGATTCATATTATTTTGGGGTTTTTTATAAATTTTTCGGCAAGGAAGGGGAAGGACAATTCAGGCTATGGAGTCAAAATTTTGAAAGTGAATGAAAACAATGACTAGCTGGTAGAACTCTCCAGAGGATAAAGGATAAATGAGGCAATGAATCTGAGTTTTAAATAATATTTCAGTAGAGTGTAAGAGGAAAGAGAGAACAAATAACTGCATCAGAGCATTACGAAAGTGAATTCTGAATTGGCTAGGAATAAATTACACACAGTTTAAATTGCTTAAGCCGAGAGCGTCACAAGATGAATTCTGGGCTTTTAACTCTCCAATTTAAACAGATGAAAATGTAAATGGAAATAAAGAGCACATGAAATACATACAATGAAGGAAGAAAAAAATCATATCACCACCAATAGAATCTTTTCATAGAGACTTCAAAATCTTCTGCATGTATATTCAATTCAACTTCAGAAAATTACAATTGAGTTCAGAAACAAAAAAAAGGTTCCCTTGCACTTTTACCAACATTAATTCATTCAGAATTTCTAGTACTTATGCAATTCTCTTACAACGATTGAAACTGAAATGTTTCAATTTCTAAAACTGACTATAATAATTTCAAGTAAGAGTCTCGGTATGTGAACCGATTTAGAATGACTAAACAAAAATGTTTCATAAACTAAGTACTAATTTTTCCAACTGCATGCTTTTCGTCATTGCCACCTGTCTTGCCCCGATATTCTATCAAACTCGCCAATTTGGTGACACATGGAGGCTATTTGTTGGTCCCTAGAATATTTCATTTTGTCCTGCCTAGCCGCATGATTTCCTTCCAATATGAATCAGAAGGAATCTCGTAATCCATCATTTCTTTTATCAAGATCTCCAAGTTGATGCAAGTAGAATAAGTCATAGTTGGCAGCTTGATCTTTACTGTCTTAAACTCATTTAGAATCTCAAATTCTGAGGCCAAATGTTCCACCAAACTTGGTCCCTTCAGGCTCTCCTCCAGGCCTTCAAATTTGGAATGATCCATCCTACACTGCGTGAGGAGAGAATTGTATTCCTCTTCATTGTATAATTTCCCTTTGCCATCCCAAAATGGTGGGAGGCCTTTGATGAACAATTTTTCAAACATGTCCTTGAATTCCTGTATACTTTGTTCCATCTATACAACTTTGGTTTGAAATGGCTTGAGTAAGTTTTTCTTAGCAATGATCCTCCTGGCCCAAATGATCAGTGTAGTTCTGTCCTTGACTTCAATGGTCTGAAGTTCAATGGTTGGAACAACATTTAGAAAAGTTATAGCATTCTGGTCCCATTCTGAGGGCTTCTTCGCGAGTGTCTCGTTTACCAAAGTACACATGTTTTGGGCAGTGGAAACCATGTTGTCTTTGTCATTTATAAAATTCAAGTATACCCTGAACTTAGCAGCTTCAGCGGCGATAACATCCCAGATTACATTTTTATCTCCTTACAAAAGAGCTTTACCTTTCAACCTCATCTTCAACTTGTTTATCCTTTCTTGCAAATCTTGATTTTCCTTTTGGACTTGGGCCATATTTTCATCCTTCATTTTCATCTCTTGCATTCACTCGAGATGAACACAACTTCGGGGAAATCTATCTTATTTGTCTCCAGGAACATTCTTAGCAAGTGCATGTAATACCTGAAGTGTCTCAGTGATTAGAAGTTCACTAGTTTTTTGTGCACATTATCAACGATGAAACCTTCAAAACTAAAATAGACTGACTGACTAGACTCTAACTTAAAAAGGGTCAACAGAAAACCCAACATGACTTCTACTACAAACTTGTCATTATCTAACCCTAAAATTTGACTAAGTATAGAACAGGCCCACTGAACTTCAATAACCATGATGCTTACACTCATAGGTAATGACAGACTTTCAGAATGATGTTCAAGTTTAATGATGGTTTGTAAAAATAGGGCTTTGACCTCGGGGGGACATTATCTGTAGACTGTGATTAGTTTCTCTTCCTCAAAGGGCTCAGACGTTGCGGGGGAAGACTCTAGTGTACCAAGGGCATGTCGTATTGACGGGCTATCTACTCTACATAGGACCTCTGACCCTAACTTATTCAAAATGACCTTTTCTTCCTGAGAGTAATGTTCTGCACACTAGCTTATGAATTGTGGCAAAAGGAAATGTGACTTCTACAGCGTAAGGGGTTATGGAGGCTTGGACCGCTTCGAGGAAAGGTATTCATTTCCTGACATTATATAACAAATTATCCCTATGAATGAGTGGGGAATGCATGGGTCTAGTTCACTATTGATCTTGATTTCGAATGGAGCATTTGTGCCAATTTTCAAACATTCAAATGATTTAAAATATCATAAAATAATGACCGGAGCCCTCCTTTTATATACACTTGTTGATATCGGGGGTGAGACAAAGCGGTTTTGGGGAGACCTCTTTTGGCCCCGATATGCCCCTGGTGGCACCACGTGTATACATGCTAAAATTATGGTATTTCCATCAGCCCTCCCTTGGATGATTAACCTTCGTGCTACGTTATCGCCCGATACGTCTTCTGATCGTCGATCTGGGATGCTTGAGATCTGTGGCCCGCTGGGTCCCATCAACTCCCACACCTCCACTATATTCATCCCTTTCTCTGCTAAATGTGACCCTATCCTCCAATTTTTCACGTCCTCACACCAATTTATCTCCTTGCTAAACTTCGAGACTTAGATTCCATTCTAAAAATTGTTATGGTGAAAACATAGGCTCCAATTGGGGATGATATCCTCCCTGTGAGGTAGCAAAGAATGGTAGACCGGGTGCCAATCATTGGGCTATGATTTATTATTTCAGTCTGAATCCACCAACCTTTATTCAAAACTCAAAATTGACCCAACATAGCTCAGGGCCTTCACCTTGGGCTTAAACTATGCTACTTTTATTCACAGGCCCTCACCTCGGGCTTAAACTATGCTACTATCTCTCTATGCCAAAAGAAAAGAATAATGATTATGTAGAATGAATGGGAGAGGTGATGATTGTTTAAACAATATAATGTTTGAGGAACCTGCCATTCACAGGCCCTCCTCCAATGAGTTCTCCATTACTCTCCTATAGTATGTAGGTGTTACTTCCACGGTATGTTGTAATCTTGAACGGTCCCAACCATAGATGATCAAACTTCCCGTGCTTCCCCTTATCTTCGTTTCTGGCATCCCATTTTAATACCAGGTCCCCAACTTGAATTCATCCACCTTGGTACGTCTGTCAAATTCTTCTTTGGTCTTATCTTGGAAGATCTGTGCATTACTGAAAACCATTTCCCTGGTTTGTTGTACACTGATTATTTCATCCTCTCTTCTCCGGGTGGCATCTGTTTATGCATCTTGTTTCTGTAACAACCTCATCATCGACAAACCCAATGAATTAGGAAAGATTGCCTCTATACCATAAACAATATGGAAAGGGGAAGTGGCTATAGATATCTTTGGGGTGATTCTGTCACCCCACAGTGCATGGATGAGATTTTTGTGCTACGCCTTTTTATTTTCTTGAAGTAGTTTCTTGATGATTCTGACTAAGATTTTATTTGAAGACTCAACCAACCCATTTCCTTGAGGGTAGTATGATGTAGAATGGCTGAGGGTGATATTGTAATCACTGCAAAATTTTTCTAATATCTTAGACTTGAAAGTTGTTGCATTGTCTGTTATGATCTTGATTGGGCATTTGAACCTAGACAAAATATTTCCTTCTAAAAATTGGATGATAACATCATCTGTAGCATGTTTGGTGGGAACTGCCTCAATCCACTTGGTGAAATAATATGTTGTTGTCAAAATCCATTTGTGTTGGCCTAGGGACTGTGGATGTATTTCCCCTATAAAGTCAAGGCCCCACTGTCTGAAAGGAGCTTCCACAGAAATGGGTTTCAAGGGCATAGGCTGCAATATTCCCTTTCCATCAAAAATTTGGCATTCATGGCATCTTGAAACCTCTTTATAGACACCGGGAAAAATGTTAGGCCAATAGAACCTAGCTCTCAAAATATTATGCACAATTGTCTTCCAATAATGATGAACCCCACAGTCACCTTTATGGAATTCTCTGATGGTCCTTTCTTCTTCTTCTTCTATCAAACAACTCAATAAAATTCCCCCTCGATCTTTCCAATATAGAGAATCATTTACTATACAAAAAATTGTTGCCTTTAGTTTCAAGAATCTAGCCTTTGTTTTACTAAATTCAGGAGGGGCCTGCAAATTTTTCAACACAAAGATGATATCCGCGTACCAGGTGGAATCAAGAACTTTATGGGATATTTGAAGAGTTCTCTCTTCTGCTACATCTTATGTTTGGTCTACAATTAAGTTTATTCCTAGGAGTTCACAATTGGTCTGTTCCATCAACTTGGTGAGCCCCTTTCCCTTGATCAACTTGGTAGGTTTGATATCAAGGTCATATTCTAACAACAATGCTATCCATTTACCCCTCTTTCCTTCAGGATCAGGTTGGGTCAAGATGTCTTTCACAGAGCTACTGGGTACATAAGCAGTTGTATGAGAATGCAAAATGTAAACTCTGAATTATTTTAAGGCCTTAATTAGTGAATATGTTTTCTTCTCCATGATATCATATTTCAAAGGGGCATCCCTTGACATCTTGTTGTAATATGCTATGGGCTTCTCATAATTCTGCAACAAAACACCAACAATTGTGTGCTCTGAGGCAAAAGAGAATAACATGAAGTATTTTTCAAAGTTTGGGTTGGCCAGTATTGGAGCCTTGGTTAATGCCACTTTAATGTCTTCAAAGGATTTTCTGGAATCAGGGGTCCATTTTATTTCATTCCCTTTCTTGAGCATTTTGGTGATATACTTTATGATTTAGGCCAAATTTGGGATAAACCTTCTTAGAAAGTTCACTTTTCCCATGAAAGATTGTACTTCCTTTTTACTTCTGGGTATGCCAATTTTTAAGATCCCCTCAACTCTATTGGGGTCTACCTTTATCCCTTTTGAAATGATGTGACCCAACAAATTTCCTTCTTCCATGGCTAAATTTGACTTCTTAGGATTCAACGAGATTCCGAACTTTCTATATTTTTGAAACACTCTCCTAATATGATTGAGGTGTTCCTCATCTGAGGCAGAATACATAGTGATGTAATCAAGGTAGATAACAATGAATTTTTTATTTTCGTCAACGAAAGCTATGTCCATATCTCTTTGAGACGTCAAACTTGCATTCATAATCCCAAAACGCATCTTGGCATACATGAATGTTCCCCATGGCGTGGTAAACATCGTCTTTTCCTGATCATCAGGGTGCACCATATTCTGATTGTATCCGAAGAAGCCATCTAGCATCGACATTTTCTGAGAACCCACCACCTTTTGTAAAATATGATCCATTTTAGGCAGTGGATAGTTGTCCTTTAGAGACATTTTGTTCATATTTCTGAAATCCACACAGAACCTGATTTCTCCACTCTTTTTTCTGACTGGCATCAGATTTGCCACCCATTTAGAAAATCTGAGGGACACTATGATTTTGGCTTCAAATAGTTTCTCTATCAAAGGCAACAGTAAAGGATTTATCCTTCTTAATTTGTGTTTGAAAGGTTTATGATCTTCTTTGATTGGAATGACATGTTGAATTATACTAGTGTCATAAACTTTCAAATAATCATAGCTCCATGCAAAAACATCAGGGAACG
Organism: Picea engelmannii; assembly: GCA_009831015.1. Lineage (NCBI taxonomy): Eukaryota > Viridiplantae > Streptophyta > Pinopsida > Pinales > Pinaceae > Picea > Picea engelmannii. Next base: position 461,943 of record ML778402.1, read on the forward strand.
TTTTCATTAATTTGATATATTTCTCCTTGACTTCAGGGATGAGTGTTCTGGACAACTTAATGATATTTGGATCTTCTGGAGTCCCAATATTGCAATCTTCCACATCCCCTTCATTTACTATAATACTTGGACTTCTGAACACATCATTGTTATCAAAGAGTTTCTCCAATGGGACCAAACCCTTGGGAATAATGTTTCTCTTTAGCTGAACGATATCTCTTCCTACAATCTGATTGTTGAAATAACCCTCCTTTGTGAAAGTAGATGCATCCACCTCATCATCATAGTATTCATCATCAATGTTCAAATTCTCAAACTCATTCTCCATCTTGAGGAAGATTTGTATCTGTTTGTCATCTTCAAAAACTTGCCAGTGTTTCATATTGTCTGGTACCATTGGCCTGTACTTGAATTCAACCTTATATTTTATGTTAGGGAAAATTGGGACTTTGAAAACCATTGCCGAAGTAGCCAAGGCATCAAAAACTTGATTATGTTCTCTTAGAATTGCTGAAAGATTATATTCTGGGAATCTCTCAAGGAGGTCTAGTACCAGGTTCCTATAAGCCCTCAGTCTAGGATGATTTGCTTGGTATATGCCTTTGATTTGAATAATAATTAGTTCATAGTCTCCATGTACAACAATTCTTTTGGCACCCAATTATTTCAAAACCTTCAACCCCAATATTAATGCTTCATATTTGGCCATGTTATTTGTGCATTCAAAAAAAAGTTTATAAGAACATAATTTTAAATTTCCTTTGGGGTGATTGATCCATATGCCAACCCCTTCTCCCTCTCTACCGGAAGCTCCATCAAAATTCATCTTGCATGTCTAATATTCTGCTTCATCTTGCTGCTCTGAATACTCCTCAATCTGCTAATCAGATCTCTCTTTATCAGTCATGCCAATTTCTGGTTCTTTCTCTTCAAAACACAAGTCAGTGAAGAAAATGGAAGATCCCAAATTAGTTTCCACAGAGTATATGGGGTGATTACTTGGCTGTGACTTGTTACTGACCATTTATTTGAGAAATTTTTTTCTAAACAACCTTCTATCCTAACCAAAAAAAAGGATGGTGGCATATGACATGTCCATCTGGAGTGTTCCCTTTAATTTTGCAGCCCAAGACCTTGACAAAAACATGCCAAACTTGGGAGGGAGGTCAACAACCACTACATACATAACCATGTTATTTGCTGGGATTTGTGCCAAAGAGACCACCAGATATTCAATAAGACCTAGGCACTTCACTTTCCTAGAATCAAAAGAGAACTGATCTTTGTAAGGTCTTGTGACGTCCAGGCCTAGTAGGTCCATGACCACCTTGGGAATTAGGTTGTGAGATGCTCCCGAATCCAACATGGCATTGTGTAGATTCATATCATGGATTTTCAGGCTAACATAGAAAGGTAGAACTTCTTCATTATCACCATTCTCTTCTACTCTTGGTCCAAATAAGATGGCAGGGTGATCATATTGTATGTTCAGGGTATCAGAAGCCTGTTCCATCTTAAGAATCTTGATGATCTGATTTCTATATTCTCTATTCTTGATTAATTCATTAAATGGTACAAAAATTTTGATCTTTTCCATCTCACTTTCAAAATTAAAGGAGGATGTGGTTTTCTCTACCTCTTTGGTGACCATCTCTTTCCTCGCCTCCAATACTTTATTTTTGGGTTCTTCTTTCCACTTTCCTTTTTCCACAGTACCCTTTGCAATAGAATCTTTTGCAGGAGGATCCTTTGCAACATAATCCTTTTTGGGCTGACTTGAAGAGGGTATGTTACTCTAAGATTCTTTGGTGGGGTTTCCTTTTGAGGGATTTCCCTTTTGTAGGCTTTTAGGAACTCTTTGATTTCTAAGATTGTATTGCCTCTGGAATTGTATGATGGCATCCTGCAATCCTTCTTGGTAATATTCCCTTTCTATTGATAACCTTTCCTCTTCGTCTTGAAAAAATAGCTCGCTCGCATCCATGAACTGGTCATGTTCTTCTTTGGTAAAAAACACCTATGTTTCTTTATCATCACACCAATTCATGTTGTCTTCAAAATATCCATCATAATTCTCATTTACATAATTATTTTGAAAAGGAGACCTTGTTTGTTTATCTCCCTGATTTCCTTGGTTCCCCTGATTTGCCTGATTCCCTTGATTCCCTTGATTTCTCTGATCTACTTTATTTTCCTAGTTCCCCTAATTTCTTTGTTCTCTTTGTCTAATTTGTGGGATTACTGGTCTCCTCGAATTTCTGGGTGGACCATCAGCATGTTCTCTAGGATTAGGCCTATTATCCAGGGCCATTCTTTCTATCATTCTTTCCATGGTTCTCATCATTGCTTCAAATCTTTTTTCTGATGTTTGTGAAGTTGAAGGTTGTGCCTTCTCTTGAGTTTTGTTCATGTCCCTGCTAGAGTTAGCTTTATCTTTCCCGAGGACATTAAATTCACTTCGACTTCTATGGCATCAGTCATCGTATCGTCTAATGTAACAAACCTTCGTTCTCATAATAACAAAGAAAAAACACTTTCAAAAGAATCAACATATCTGAGTTGGGCAAATTTAGGTGGGGGTTTTTACCTCAACAGGAATAAAATTATAGATTTTTATGAATCTGGATAAAAACTCCTGAACTGTTTCATCAGGTGATCTCTTCATGTTGTTATATTGTGTCAACAACTGAAGGAGATTTTTCTTGTCGCCCCATTTTGCAAGGAAACTAGTTTCAAAGGCCTCAAAATCTATGATACTAGCTGTTGGAAGGGATCTAAACCAATTCCTCACTTCTCCTGCAAGACTTTGTGTAAACAGTCTCATTTTTACATCTTCAAAGTCCACCTCCTCTAGTTCTATGAAATCATTAAACCAATCTAGGTGCTTTTGGGCTGATATGTTACCTTCAACATCATATAGTTTGATCCTTAGGTTATAATATTGAGGTAAATCATGTAGTTTAGTAGGCAGTACGAGGGGAGAAAATCTAGCTGCCATGGCTACTATGAGGGGTCGGAATGGCTGTTGGTCCTGCACAGGGACCACTATAGGCCTGACAGACATGGCTAAAACCAAATATTGGAAAAAAAAATCGTCAAATATGGTCTCACTTAAACAAGATTCAAATTTAGTTCTGAATAGGGTTTTCTCAATTTTCACGTCGAACTCAACGTATTCAATACTTGTCACTCTATCCTTGGGTAAGGACAGACACTGGTTTAGATGCAACAATGGGGTTATTGGATTTTATTTTATTTTATGTACCATATTTCCAGGATCAGACACAAGGATTGCAGCTTCCGGGTATGGGTTGCTTATGGTGTGAATTCTCTTGGGAGCCAGAGCTTCTAACTCACACTGTTTGGGGAAACTGGTCTTTTGGTAATGGAGTCGCCAAGGAAAAAATAATCTTATCCAATTGGGTATTTGATCCACTGTCACCCTCAGGGGATCAAAACTGAAACTTTAAGTCGTTTTCCTAGGGAAGATTTTCCAATTTCGTCCTCGACAATGACACCAGAATGTTAGCACTCTGTAAATTTGTCCAGCTGATAGACAAATGAAAGAGATAATTGTTTCAACCTACTTTAGATTTGGGAACTAGCCTGCTCAACTCAGAGAGGTCTCTCTCATGTCACTTGATATATCTTTGGCAATCAATGGCTAGATTCAGATTGTTTTGGGGGTTTTTATAAATTTGTTGGCAAGGAAGGGGAGGGACACTTCGGTCTATGGAGTCAAAATTATGAAAGTGAATGAAATATATGACTGGCTGGTAGAACTCTCCAGATAATAAAGGCTAAATGAGGCAATGAATCTGAGTTGTAAATAATATTTAAGCAGAGTGTAAGAGGAAAGAGAGAACAAATAACTGCATCGGAGCATTACGAAAATGAATTTCGAATTGGCTAGGAAGAAATTTGTTGATACTGAGAGGGGGGTGAATCAGTATCAAGTACAATTTAAAACCTTTTTAAACTTATACTTAAACCATTCAACTATATCCAATGAGAAATGAACAATAGTATAAGAGTTACACCAATACACCACAATACACCATGCA
>ML778402.1:470054-487081 GCA_009831015.1 Picea engelmannii
TCCTTCCAGTGGTTAAACTGTTCTGAAGGCAACCTGCTCTGATACCAATTGTTGATACTGAGAGGGGGGTGAATCAGTATCAAGTACAATTTAAAACCTTTTTCAACTTATACTTAAACCATTCAACTATATCCAATGAGCAACAAACAATAGTATAAGAGTTACACCAATACACCACAATACACCATGCATAATATATGATAAATAATCAATAGTTATTGTTCAAGGGAAGTAATGACTTCCAAAGGTAGCTATAGCTTCCAAATGTAAAGGGAGGGATAAACCTCCAAGAGGAATATACAATCCTCCAATATCAAGAGAGAGTTGAACTCTACATCCTTGCCCCTTCCTTCCACCCAAGAATATATTAGAGATAATAAAAATTTACATTAAATCATCACCATCAACCAATCATCACATAGAACTTGATAATGCTTCCTCAGACTTCTTCAATTTATGCAATTCTTCAATTCTTGGAGTACTCTGATCCTGTAGATAATATTACTCAATGTATTCTCTGAAACTCCTCCAATTTTCACTCCTTGAATCCTCCCCAAAAAGAGGTTATACAAAGAATGGTAGACTTTATTCAATTCTGGTCTATTCAGGAGAGTGAACTTGCACAGAATGCCCCACGCTCAATAATTAACATCCAATTTTGAAACTAGCACAAAAGAAACCAAAGTTTGTACTCTTTCCAATGAAAATTTTCCCACTTCATTTGGATTCTCTATGAAGAAGTTATGATTGTTTTACCCTGAACACCTGTTTATTGACTAGCTTCAGGACTGGTCACAAACCCTATCTTCCATAGAGTATATCTCCATAATTATATCGAATCAAGAGATGAAATTTTTACCAAAGGTACCTTTATATGTCTTCTCAATACCATAGCGATTTAACCATCTGAATCGTTCTAGAAAACAAGTTATAGAAAAAATGGTAAGATGACCTAAAAATAACATACCTTAGAACACATCACCAAAAGACTTCATCCTCCTTTGAAATATGGCCTTCTTTTCTTCTTATTTCCTCTGAAATTCGACTTGTATCAAATGAATGTATAATGATGTTTATTTATACCATTTATGTCACTTCCTTTTAACATTAGGGCCGACCTGGCACTTTCTTCTTTTGTAATTCTTTTCTTTAATTATCTTCAGGGCCTACATGTACTTCCTTCTTCAATTCACTTTGTCATCTTTAAAATTCATTTCTCCTCAACCATGAGGATCCACGTGACGTGCCACATACCACCAGAAATAACATGATGTATACTATCCATCCATGGGTGTTGTATCTGCATGTGCATTTTCCTTCATGTCCAAATACCTTCATCAATCTTGTGGTCCAAAACCCATTACTAGGGTTGACATCAATGACAACAACCAATCTTCCAATAGAACTCTCTAGAGAATAAAGGCTAAATGAGGCAATGAATCTAAGTTGTAAATAATATTTAAGTAGAGTGTAAGAGGAAAGAGAGAACAAATAACTGCATCGGAGCATTACGAAAATGAATTATGAATTGGCTAGGAAGAAATTACACAGTTTAAATTGCTTAAGACGAGAGCGTCACAGGACAAATTATGGGCCTTTATCTCTCCAATTTCAACAAATGAAAATGTAAATGGAAATAAAGAACACAGGAAATACATACAATGAAGGAAGAAAAAACTCATATCACCACCATTAGAATCTTTTCATAGAGAGTTCAAAAACTTCTGCATGTATATTCAATTTAGATTTAGAAAATTACAATTGAGTTCAGAAACAACAAAAAGGTGCCCTTGCACTTCTACCAACATTAATTCATTCGTAATTTCTAGTACTTATACAATTCTCTTACAACGGCTGAAACTGAAACGTTTCAACTTCTAAAACTGACTATAATAATTTCAACTGATAGTCTTGGTATGTGAACTGATTTACAATGATTAAACAAAAACATTTCATAAACCAACGACTGATTTTTCCAACTGCATGTTTTTTGTCCTTGCCACCTGTCTTGCCCCGATCTTCTGTCGAACTTGCCAATTTGGTGACACATGGAGGCTATTTGGAATATTGCATTTTTTCCTGCCTAGCCACACGATTTCCTTCCACTGTGAATCAGAAGGAATCTTGTAATCTATCATTTCTTTTATCAATATCTCCAAGTCGATGCAAGTAGCATAAGTCATAGTTGGCAGCTCGACCTTTACTGTCTTAAACTAATTTAGAATCTCAAATTCTAAAGCCAAATGTTCCACCAAACTTGATCCCTTCAGGCTCTCCTCCATGCCTTCAAATTTGGAATGATCCATCCTGCACTGGGTGAGGAGAGAATTGTATTCCTTTTCATCATATAATTTCCCTTTGCCATCCCAAAATGGTGGGAGGCCTTTGATGAACAATTGTACAAACAGATCCTTGAATTCATGTATACTTTGTTCCATCTGTATAGCTTTTGTTTGAACTGACTTGAGAAATTTTTTCTTAGCAGTGATCCTCCTGGCCCAAATGATCAATGTAGTTCTTTCCTTGACCCCAATGGTCTGAAGTTCAGCGGTGGGAACAACATTTAGCAAATTTATAACGTTCTAGGCCCATTCCAAGGGCTTCTTCGCCAGTGTCACGTTTACCACAATACACTTGTTTCGGGCAGTGACAACCATGTTATCTTTGTTGTTTATAAAATTAAAGTATACCCTGAACTCAACAACTTCAATGGCAATAGAATCCCATATTACATGTTTAGCTCCTTGCAAAAGAGATTTACCTTTCAACCTCGTCTTCATCTTGTTTATCCTTTCTTGCAAATCTTGATTTTCCTTTTGGACTTGGGCCATCTTTTCATCCTTCATTTTCATCTCTTGCATTCATTGGAGATTAACGCAACTTCGGGGAACTCTGTCTTATTTGTCTCCAGGAACATTCTTACCAAGTGCGTGTAATACCTGAAGTGTCTCAGTGATTGGAAATTCACTAGTTGTTTGTGCACATTATCAACAATGAACCCTTCAAAATTGAAACAGACTGACTGACTAAAATCTAACTGAAAAAGGTCACCAAAAAACCCAACATGACTTCTACTACAAACTTTTCATTATCTAACCCTAAAATTTGACTAAGTATGGAACAAGCCCATTGAACTTGAATAACCATGATGCTTACGCTCATAGGTAACAACAAAATTTCAGAATGATGTTCGAGTTTAACGATGGTCTGTAAAAATAGGGCTTTGACCTCGGGGGGACATTCTCTATAGACTGTGATTAGTTTCTCTTCCTCGAAGGGCTCATAAGTTGTGGGGGAAGACTCTAGTGTACCGAGGGCGTGTCGAATTGATGAGCTATCTACTCTACATAGGACCTCTGACCCTAACTTATTCAAAATGACCTTTTCTTCTTGAGAGTAATGTTATGCACACCATCTTATGAAATATGGAAAAGGAAATGTGACTTCTACAACGTAAGGGTTTATGGAGGCTTGGACCGCTTCAAGGAAAGGTATTTGTTTCCTGACATTATCTAACAAATTATCTCTGTGAATGAGTGGGGAATGCGTGAGTCTGGTTCACCGTTGATCTTCAGTTCGAATGGAGCATTTGCACCAATTTTCGAACGTTCAAATGATTTAAAATATCATAAAATAATGACCGGGGCCCTCCTTTATATACATTTTTTGATATCGGGGGTGAGACAAAGAGGTTTTGGGGAGACCGCTTTTGGCCTCGATATGCCCCTAGTGGAGCCACGTGTCTGCGCACTAAAACCATGGCATTTCCAGCGACCCGCCCTTGGAAAATTAACCTTCATGCTACTTTCTCGCCTGATACATCTTCTGACCATCGATCTGGGATTCTTGAGATCTGTGGCCCGCTAGGTCCTACCAACTCCCATACCTCCGCTATATTCAACCCTTTCTCTGCTAAGTGTGACCCTATCCTCCAAGTTTTCACATCCTCACACCAATTTAACTCCACGCTAAACTTCAAGACTTAGACTCCATTCTAAAAATTGTAATTGTGATAACAGATGATAACTCCTCTAATGCACATCAGAGGAGTTGATGAAACTCCTTTGATTTATGTCACAGGCCAAGTCATGAACTTTGTTGGGTGAAATATGAAAGTTCAGTTATAAAATTTATCGAATGATCATGTTGACGCACACTCATCTATTCTCTCTAGGCAAGTGATCATTGCAAATTTGAAGTCTAGTCTCTGTCTCTGTATCATCGTTATGCATGCATTGCATAATCACTTAACTTAAATTGTCGTACATTGATCTTGGTTTCCTATGATGATGCTTAGTTTGATCATGTTTTTTGAATAATTTCATGAGAAGGGAAAATAATGATTTTTAAAATAGCAATAAAAATTAAAATGGGGTTGATCCCCACTTACCACTCTACTTCACCTCTTAGTTCCATTCAAGTATTCTATCGATGTCACGGGTGTCGAGGCTGACTAGGCTAGAAATCCTTGGTGATCGTTTTGTAACTTTCAGGCTTCGGAATTTGATTTCGTTAGTTGTGTTGGAGTCGTAATGTCACAAATCATACACTTAGACTATTTTGGAGATGAAAATTCACTTTGGCGGACGCCCAAAATTTACGCTCAAGGGAATTTTTTAATGAAAGTTTGTATCCCACGTTCTCTAATGCTTCAACCAAATTAAATTCCATCAGTTCTTGTGATTTATATGATATATATTCTCTTAGATCATTCATTTACGTGGTATAAATGCCTCAGTAGAATGAAATTATAAATCCTCCAAAACAACCAACTGACATTCAAAGTGCTTATTTTTGTGTAGGAGCTAGGAGGACCAAATTTCTTCCGAGGTGTGTTTCAGAGTCAGCGCAAGACCAATAGGTGTTTTGGTCAACCCATATGATGCTAGGCGATGATTTCACAATGAATATTTAGTTGTAATGTCAAGAAACACAATGAAAACAAGCTAGTACCATGTACGCGAAGAAAGCCACTGGGAAACACTAAAACTTGATTATGACTGTGATCTGAAGCGAATCAGGTGAGATAGGAAATTATTGACCAACTGTCTAGATATGCATGGAGAGTTTAGTCATTGGAAATGTAAGTAGATTAACTGATAAATTCAAAAAGAAGGGATCTGAGTTGGGAGGGGGATGAGATAAGCCTCAAGGTGAAAATAGGCTATGTCAACCCGATCAATGTTGTTGAGAGGAAGTGGACTATCATCAATGCACTCCATGACAATGAGGTGTTGACATCCTTCCACTAATGCATCGACAATGGAAGAAGGAAACTTGTCAATGGGTAGTGCATCAGGGACGGAGAGGTGAACCTCATCGATAAGCATTGTAACGAAGAAAAAGGTAGGGAGCTTCACCATTATGTGATGCATAGATGCAAGTGGAAGAAAGTCAGTTGGTGGAAGGAGTGTGCGCGGTGATGATGAATGCGTGAACATTACCGATGTGTTGGCGTTGATCAAGCGTACTTCATTGGTATGGAAGAGATGCATCAGTGAAGTTTAGCGAAGGTGCATTGACGCATTAGTCAGGATCAAAGGGAGGTGGCTTATGTATTGGAGAAGGAATCAATGGCATACCAATGTAGAGGTGAACTAAATGATGTGCGCTTCGATGCGTTATGTGTCAGTGTAGGAAGAGGGAACTTGCAGAAGTGTGGATTGTGAGGTAGAAGTGATATGAGGAGGAACTGGAAATGATAAGGCGAGGTAGGGTGAGGAGAACTTAGGTGCAGCTATTTGCACAAGGAAGAGAGTGCGAGGAACTTGTTATGGCTATGATTTTTTGTGTTCCCCAACTCAAGAGATTATCCCTCTACAAACATGTTCATATCTTCATTAGTTCAAATCAAACATGTGATGCCAACTACACCTTTGTACATACATGGACAAACCATTCAAGGTATAAGATTGATTTCAACTTAAAATTTTACATAAATAAGTGCGCTTAAGAGAATCATGTTGGGAAAGATCAATAATAGAATTTGAAAATAGATCCATGAATAATATTCCTAGGTGTCATGTCCTATGGTCTTTTCGCTCATCTTCTTCAAGTCATAGATTTGCTTCAAGAAAGAGAAAAACCTCCACAAGAGTCTTCAATAAAGAAATAAACATATATCATCAATAGAAACCAGTGATCAATGATCTGAATTGTTTTATTAGCCAATTTTGAACATCATTATTCAACTTAGCGCAATGTCAGATAAGATAATTTCTTCCCGAGAACATTTGTGAAAAATTCAAAACCATGCCTAAATTTTTTATTCAGGATGGTATGGGACACCAAATCAGAGATAATTATTTCTAAAAACATAGGGTACCTTACCTATGAAGGTGTTAAAATCAAACCGCCAGTCTTACCAGTTTTAGTTGCTATGATTTTTTAATCATGATGCCTTTCCTGGATGGAAATAAAGAGCAAAAATGTATATAGTCTGTTGAATGGTCAAGACACTTCAAACTTCAAAATACATTGTTGGATTTATTCTCCTTCTACTCTCTGAGTTTGTATTGAACCAGGGTTCATGTATGTTCAAATTTCCAACAAAGCCTCTAAAACTATCGGCCTTCCTGGTAAACCAGTAGACAACACAACACACAGAATGCGCTTTGCAGTCTCACTCGAGATAACTTTAATGGGTGGTTGTAATAATCATGTGTTTACAACCTAGGATTGAGTGTGAGATATGAGATCTGTATATTGAACCACTGTTATAACTTGTAACTACGATATACTGTCATTCACAATTATGCAAGAGATATAACAGTTTATACCTTCAATATCGCAATATTTACTTAAGCAGGAAATATAGCAACTCATTCATTAAACATAAAAATAACTATTGAAGACAATAAATATATGCATGCATTCAATCTCACAACACAAGTGTTACCGTGGTTCACCCCCTCCTGGGCTACGACCAAAAATATTTGGCTCTCATATCTTTCATTATAGTCGTTCTGTCACTACAACATCGCACACTTACAACTCTTCCCAGCTAGGTAAGATTTATATGAGGCAGACTAGATCGTACTAGGCTCCTCAACCTACGATCTAAACCTCAATATCTACCCTCCTTTTTCCTCTCTAGCTCAACAACTTACAAAAATAGGTTATACAACAAATTATTACATATCATCTTGCTACAACACTTTTCTCTATAATCACGACTAGTCTCTCTGATAATAAAAAATAAAACCAACCCCTTATGATACCTAAGTATATCTATTTATACACTTTTGGCTCTGCATTTGTGACAATACATTACCAAAACCCTAACCCTAGAGTCATTAGGTCGTCCATGCATGCGCACGTGTTGTTCTTCCTTCCAGATGTCGCTTTCCTCGTGCATGCTTTCTTTCCCAAAATCACCTTGTTTTTCTGCTTTGGCCTGCTTCCAACAGACCCCCAACACTAACATATGGCTCGTCCCAAGCCACCTAACCTTTGTGTGCTTCCTCGATCTCCTTGGTGATCACCTAGAACTTTTCCTTGAGCTCTTCTTCCTATGTCTACACCTGCATGGTCTTCTCCTTGATTGTCTCTACTACCTGGACTGCAACTTTGTCACTAATCAATTTTGCGCTCTCTACCTGAGTCTGTGCGATCTGTATTTTAGCTTCCTCTGCTTGTGAAATGATTTATGCTACTCACTCTTGATGCAGTTCCATTTGATCTTGATGCTCTTGTTTCTGTGTTTGTGCACTGGTGAGTTTTTCTTGCAGTTTCTTCATGTACTGCACCCCTTTGACGCGCTCTGTGATGGGAATTGTCTTCTACCTCTGCTTGAGATCTTGGATATCTATGTTGATCCTTTCTTCTTCCTTGTCCCACCTTTGTACCTGTTGATTCTCCTCTAACTTTGTACAAAGTTGTGCTACTTTATCAAACAAGTCGGTTGTTGTGTTGACTTGTTGTTCTATCTCCTGCAGCTGCATCATTACCTCTCGCTTCCTTTGCTCCTTTACTAATGGTGGAGAGGTTGGTGTGATCTGCTGATGAAGATTCTCGATCTCCTTCTGATATTGATCGATTACCTTCGCAATTTGATCAATCTTTTCTCCTGCTGTAAGTTTATCCCTCTACACGTTCTGTGGAATCTTCTCGTAAGTTCCTGCCACTTTCTGTTCCAGTCTGTTCACGCGCTCCCTCTCCCCATGGGTTTCAAACTTAGCCTGTTCAAATGTTATTTCCAGCACATCCCGCTTCTCTATTGCTTGCTGCAATTCGGCTAAGTCTTTGTGTGCACGAGACTATACCTCATGGTTTACGCTAACTTGCAACTTGTGTAGAGCCCTGGATGGTATCCATGGTAATACCAGTTGGATTTGAGATAAGTATTTGAGGGGTTTCTTCCGCACGATCTTGTCCATATGCAACATACTGGGTGTAATGTGGAATGTTGTGTTCGACTGCAATATTGGATGGATTGGATCTCATTCTTCTTCTTCCACTCTTTTCTCTGTCTACAGTGTTGATGGCTCTGTTCTCATGCTGCTTCATGTTGTGTTTACTTCCCAGATTTGCTTGAGGAACTGCCGCAAGTCTGTCAGATCCTCTTGAATCTTGTCCATGTGGTGTGCGGCATGGTCAAAATCCTCGGATAGACAATCCTGGACCATTCGGGCTATCATTTATCCATCATCCTCCATGATCATATATTCTAGAGGTGTTCTTTGCACCTTCTTCTCTTGTGATCTCCTCATATCTTTGTGGCTGGACTCTTATTCCCACCTGGTTCCTGTGAGTTGGGACTTGGGGCAGTACCCTGCGCTGCCTCAGCCTTTTTCTGTTGACCTTGAGTTGGCTACGTAGTGTTCTTTTTACCCTTCTGGGTCCCTGTCTTATATACCCCTTCATTTGTCTGTGTTTTTTTTGTCTGGCCCATCCTCCATTTCTTGGGCACTAGGACTTCTTGAGGTTGTGTTTCTCCCTGCTCTACCTCTTCTTCCGTCGTCCTTTCCAAAAAATCTTGAGTGAGGATTGGAATCTTCAATTCATCTTCCCAGTCTTTGATCACCATGTTGATGTCACCCTGTGTGATACAATAGCGCATTTGTAGCCACTATTTATCAGGGTCTTCCTGCTCTTGTATCCACATTGCATGTCATGTGGCCTTGAAGTTGGCGATGTCTCAAAATTGCGCGATAGCCTCTGGTGTGATCCTCCATGTGTTGTTGATGGTATCCTATAAATCATGTAGGTATCCTTCAAATATGGACCCATTCATCCTTTTGTGCCTAGCATCCGACATGGCTTTCAATAATAAATATCTTGGTCCCTGATTAGGTTTGGGTCTTGTAAGGAAAGTTATATATTTTGGCTCCCTCCATCCCATAAAGGCTATAATCATGATTAGCCATGAATAGTGAAACTTTGTTCCTAGATCCTGCACATCCTTGCAATCATCTAGGAACAAGTTCAAGAGATAGGGTGCCCAACTCATTGTGGTTCCCTCAGCGCATTGAACTGCAACTGCGACGACCCCAGCCGAAACTTCCTCCCTGCAACATTTTCTTATCAGCTTACACGCTAAGATCTTTGCGCCCATTTGTGTTGCTACATCATTGATTCTCTTGACGATGATGCCTCGCATCCCCCTATCAGTACCATATTTCTTCTTCATCTTCTTCGTGAGGCATTTATCCTTTGTCTTATCGTCGAGGAATTGCGCGAGATCCATGCCCCGGGATGGAAACCCTGTTATGTTCACAATAAACTCTATGTCTATCGATATGAGCTTGCCCAACCATATGTCTGCGTCCTGTGTGACTTCCAGTAGTTGTTTGACGCACCTTCTTGTGTACTGTCCTCTACAAAAGTGTGGTAGGTCTAACAGACCTAAAATCCCTATTTTCTCCAATCCCATTGCCCATCGAAGTGGCTAATCAATCGGTTCCCCAACCGGATTTGTCCCCACAATCTCTAAGTATACTGTCTTTGAAAATTTTGGAAACTTGTTTGTGTTTGCTACATCGTGGTCTGAGTATTTTATCTTGTCAATCTGCCCCAGCAAGCCTGGTTCTACTCGTACCCTATCTGGTATACACAGTAGAATGATTGTTGCGATTGGTTTATTGTGAGGTGACATTGGTACCTGCTTCTTATCTTTCTTCGACGGTGGTTGGCTTGAGGTTCCAACGACTTCAATTTGTACTTCAGAATACCATTATGGCCAGCCTGTGACGTGTTATACTGTTCCTTCTGGTGGGTGGTCTGACATGGTGGTTTGAGACTTATCTATCTCGACTGCTACTTCCTGATTCATCATTGTTCCATTGACTCTCGGAGCTGCTTCAGTGTTCTCTGGTTTCATTTCCTTCAGGTTTTTTTCTTCCTGGTTCTGTTTCTCCTATACCTCTGTTAGTCTATCTATATTCATACCCTCTAGTGCTATCTATTGGTTTTCTTCCACTACATGTGTGGGATTCACTGGTATTTTATCTGAGGATGGGATTTCATCGACATTGACGATCTTTGATGACTATTTTTCACCTTATTCTATTTGTACCCGTGACCTGGTTCTAACTCTAGGTTGTCTGGTGGTCTGGTTTGCTTCTGCTTGCTTCAATGGCACCATGGTGGTGAATTTCGAACGTTCGTTGAGTTTGAATAGTCTCTGTGACCTCTGTGAACTCTGCTCTATGCCCCTTCACCTCTATCACTCTATGTTTGTTCTCCTTTCGCAAATGGACTCTTTTCTCCTACATCCGTGTGTTGTATGGGCTTCGCATGAAGCTTGTCGAGGACGATACCCTAATTTTGGGTTCAATGCACCTCCAGATTTGTCATAATTTCCATTACTCTACCTTGTTGACTCCAATTGGCACGACTAATGTGGTGTCCCATCGGTCCTTTCTGGCCTTTAATTCTGCCTAACTCTATCATTTCGTATTTCTTTTGTCATCTTTTCGTTTCTCGCTTCTTTCCATTTTTACATGGTCATTTTCCTTCTCCTCGCCGATATTGTGTTCCTAAGTTTGTGTGCCCTTTCTGTCTTTAGCACACTGTGTCTCTGTTGGTTCTTTTTCATATAACTTTTTTTTTTTCCACTGCACGGTGGGTGGTCGAATGTCCTTGTACAACTTAAGTCATCTCCCATTGATCATCCCTCTGATTTATGTGCCTGATAAGTCTCTCGACTGTACAACTCCTCCATCTGTGACAAATTTTATTTCGTACAGTCCTAGACACTGCATTCTTAGCTTTCCTTGGTGCTGAAACGATTTTTTGTCATACATTAATACTAGATCTCCTTCCTTGAACGTTTTCTTCTTGATGTGTCTATCATGCCAAGATTTTTCCCTTGCTTTCTGAACTTATTGGTGGAACCCTACTAAGATCCGGTCTTCCTCCATGGTCATTATCTGATTTAGTCGCTCCTGTACTGCGCCTTGTTTTTTCATATGTGTGATTGTTGCTACGCACAAGCTTGGTACTAAAAAGTCTAATGGCACCACTACTTCTTGGCCATAGACCTGTTTAAATGGCATGTGCCCTGTCAAATTTTTGCACGTAGTCCTGTAGGCCCATAGTAATGTTGGTACTTTGAGGTCCCAATCATCCCTATTCATGTTACAGATCTTTTTCATCGCGTTCTCTAGGATTTTATTAAATGCTTCCACTGTGTCATCGGCTTGTGGGTGATATGGTGTGCTCTTCTGATGATGAAATTGAAACTCTTCAGTCATAGCGTTGATGGTGTTGTTTATAAAGTGTGTGCCTTGGTCTCTCATCAAAACTCTTGGGCATCCAAATCTAGTGATCACTTGTTCAAATAAGAATTGTGTTGTTGTTTCTACACTGCAATCCTTTACTAGTGCATCTTCCTCCCATCTTGTTAGGTACTCCGTCATGGTGATAATGTACCTAGATCTTGTTCTTTTTGTTGGTGGGTTGATTGGTCCCACAATGTCTATTGCCCACTTATTGAATGCCTGCAATGTTACTTGTGGTCATAATGGAATCTCATCCCTTTTGTTGGGTTTACCTACCCTTTGAAAAACATCGCATCTTTGACAGTACTCCTTCGAGTCTCTGTGAATAGTTAGCCACCATAGTCCTTCATGCAATACCTTCAGCGTGGTAGCTTTACTTGCGTAATGTCCTCCTACTATTCCCTCATGGGATTTTTTATTGGATAAATCCGTAAGTGCAGACACAAAACGATCTCCCTAGATCCACCTGGATCTAGAACAAAGCAAGACAGAACATGACTCTTTCCCTAGATTCTAACCATTGAATTAAATAGGAGGCAAGAACAAATAACATACCTTATTATCACTTCCTATGGTCTTTGTTTCTCCCACTTCGCTCCAGTTCTCTCGTGCAGCCAAGACCAAGACAACACAAACCAACCAAAGTGAAGAAAGCACAATCTATTCAACAGTCAATCTATGTATATGATCAAGAAATTATACAATAAAGTGGAATTAGCTTTATGGGAAAGGGACATGCTACTGTATCATATTAATGGAAAGTAAATATTACAACCTATGTCTTGATGTCGCAAACTTCCTTTCGATGGCCCTTGGCTCCGACACACACACTTTCTCACTTGCATGAAGAAGATCAACCCCTTTGGATAAACTTGCTGGAGTCTCCAAGCTGTTGTAGCTTCAGTCCTTCACACAATTCTTTCACCAATTCTCCAATGAATCTTGCTTAACCTTGTTTGCTTAACCTCTTCCATGAGAATTCCCTCAATATATAGGAGAGAATGAATTAGTTACTTGGATAAGAATGATCCCAAAATATCAGGGAATCCAGTACTAGGATAACCATTCGAATGCCATCTCATCCTTATAGAAGATTCCCTTCTAGAAGCTTCGAGAATTCATCTTTTTCCTTTCTTTAGAGATATTTTGCACCCTAGCAGTTCAACACAGTGCGAACTTCTCGCAACCTGGCTTAAGGCAGCCTGCGAGAATCATGCATTCTCGCAGGCAAATATACTAGTAGCCTGCGAACCTCCTTCAAAAATGATATTTCTAGAAAGAGAAGAAAGTAACTCTTCTCAGGAGAAAGTTCTTATGAAGAGCCTAAGTACACCATCATCAATACATCATCACGATGACCAAAATCATGGGTAACAAAATCCCCACCATTTCTGGCGAGTACCTCTTTATTTTTACGCAAGCTTGAGGAGGATAACATATGCTTGCTGATATAAGCTTATCCTTCGGATAAGTCCTTCAAAGTATGTTGAACGAACCCTAAGAAGGAGTGGTTCGGTCCCATTGAGGGTCTGTCAATGTTTTTTTAACGAGTCTAGAAATAGAAAACTCGAAGGTTTTTCATGATTATAGAGTATGGAAAAACAGTTAAAAGAGAACTCTCTTAGTTCCTTTTTCATAAATTAGTTCAACGAGACAGAAAAAGTGATAAACTATCTCTCATCGAATGTTTTCTTCAAATACTTTAACGAGCGTGAAAAGAACAAGGTCGCTCGGCAATCTTTTCATGTTTAGAGAGTCTGAAAAGAGCTTAAAGGGAACTCCAGGGGGTTCCTTTTTCGTATAACCTTTACGATACCGAAAAAGTGATAAAAGCATACTTGGTTACATTCTCATTGATTTACGAGCACGAGAAAGAACAAAGACTAAGATCGGTAACTCGGTAACTTATTCTCATGTATTTATGAGTAGGAGAAAGAACAAAGACTAAGCTCGGGATTGTTTTCATTTTTACGCAATCTTTAAAAAAAAAAAAAAAACTATGCTTGGGATAGATTTTATTTTTTACACAAGCTTAAAAACTAAACAAAACTATTCTTGGACCTGGTTTCATTTTTATGCAAGCTTGAACCAGAGGAAACTATGCTTGAGGTAAGTGATTTCATTTTTACACAAGCTTGAACCATAGAAAAATATGCTTGCGACTTCCCAACGCATAACATATGGATAGTTGGTACTTAGCCCCCCAGCTTAAGAAACTAGCGGCTCAACTTCAACATGAAGTCCAGAGGCTGAGGTAAATTCCCCCCAAACTTCGTTTCATCCAATTGCAAAGGAGAATGAAATGAAGCTTCAAATACTAGATGAAGGACTTGACTCAAATAGAGAGGGGTAAAACTATTTCATTTTTTAATGAGCTTGACATAGAAACAAGAACTATGCTCATAACCTATGTTTCATTTTTTAATGAGGTTGCAATAGAGACGCAAAAAATATCCTCGTAAGTGGTTTCATTTTTTAACGAGCTTGAAATTAGAAAACCATGCTCAAAGACCTCTATTTCATTTTTTAGCGAGGTTGCCTCAGAGACACAAAAAAATATCCTCGTAAGTGGTTTCATTTTTTAACGAGCTTGAAATTAGAAAACCATTCTCAAAGACCTATGTTTCATTTTTTAGCGAGTTTGCCTCAGATACACAAAAAACTATCCTCGTAACCTCTTCTTGATCATGGATTCCAAGAGGACAATGCTCTGGAAGAACACCATGTCAAGGGACAAAACTCAGTCATGGCTTCCAAGAGGTCTTCACTGGAAGGAAGAAACACACTCTGGAAGGACACCATGTCGAGGGTCGTGACAGGAGTAAAGAGATCAGGCTATAACAACCCTATCGAATAGATCACCATGTCAACTACTGGATCTAAGTCATCAGAAGTTGAAGCCATGGGCAACAACGTCACATAATTGACCTGTGGCGGGAGCGATACTGTCTACATATAAGAACCATTCAGGGAGGCAATCCAGGTGGGGTCAATGAATGAAAGTTGATCAACAGTCACAACCCGTCCATCATGAGGGAAAGATATCACACGAAAAAGAGTAGACACAATAGCTTTCATGGCATAGACATAATCTCACCCAAGGAGTAAAGAAAAAGCCAAGGGGTCTTGGACTACCATGACATCAATAAAGACAGTTTTCCCTCCCAAAGCTACAGGAAACTGAGGAAGGGTCCCTAAAGGTTGACTGGTTCTTCTATTAAAAGATAACATATTATGTGTAATCGACACAAGTGGAGGACAACCCAAAGCTTGCCAAGCAAAAGAGGACAAAATACTAACAGACGAACCTTCATCTATCAATGTTTGAGGAACATCCCGACCACAAACCTGTACTGCAATTTGGAAAGGAATGTAAGAGGGAAGACGAGGTCCAGTTAGCACACCCCAATCAAAACGGATGGCCTCATTACTTGTAGGGGGTTTCACAGGAGGAGGAATACCCCCTGACATGGCAGAGTCTGTATCAACGAGAAAAACATTGGCAGTATCGGTTTTACTCTCTAGCAGGAGAGTAGGTTCGACCGATGGAGAGATCAGATTGACCACTTGGGTTTCATTCTCCAAGGGGAGAATGGGGTCGACAGGTGTAAATGGATCGACCTCTTTAGTTTTTCTCTCTAAGGGGAGAACGAGATTGACCGAGGATGGTATCGGATCAACCACTTTGTCAATTGGTTCAACTAAGGACGTGACCAGATTGACGACATGATCAACCGGATTGACAGATGAAGGGACCAGAGTGATCATTCCATCAACTATTGGAGGGTTGAGATAAAGCTTACGATAAGTAGCTGGAAGTTGAGGTTGTGAAACATTCATGTCTTCCAGTAATTTCGAGGCTTCTTCCATATGAGGACAAAGATGAGTTAGATGACTCCCTTTTCATAACATACACGTGAACTTGGCTCTACTTCTCTTCTTCCCAACGGTATTGTGACTAGTTGACGGAGGGTTGTCAGCATGTTGTTCAGAGGCTAATGACATTGGTTGACGAGGATGTGTAGACCATACTTCTATAACCTTGGTTAGATCAGGGCAATCCTTAAGAAGATGGCTACCCTTACAAAGCCTGCAAGGGTACTTGGGCTTACGGGTTGTTTGGGTGATCTTGACATCATCAACACTCCCAGCATGAGTAACAGTAACTGGTTGTTTTCCAACATGTTTGATAGTGGTTGGAGGTTTTGACCCTTGTTTATCTTTCTTCTTCTTATTCTTTCTTTTCTTTTTATTCTTATTCACCGGGTTACTAGCTTCAGAACTTTCACTCGACGAAGAAGATGAAACGGAAGGCGACCTTGCAAATGAAGAAGGTGAAGAAGACCTTACTGGTGAAGATGGTGAAGGACCAACATGAGGTTGATTCTCTTGGGGGAAGTTCTTACAACCGAAGCACTTACTGCATTTGAGATTACCTGAGTGGAAAACAACCATACCGGTGATCCAATAGTGAGACCTGGAAGGCTCAAAGTAGTGATGTGAGGAGGACCAATGTTTCCATAAGAAGGAAAAATAAAAGGTTCCCCTGAAGCAGAGATTCCTTCATTGGTCATTTCGGGAACTGACACCATTCAATAAATATCCAATCTAGAGTCCTCTAAGGAAAACAAACAGCACACGCTAAAACTCTAGTAAACAAGCAAGCAAACAAAACCTTCTCACAATGAACGCACTAGTTGGTGATGAAATCCAACGTTGCGGGAACAAATTAAGAAGGGGATAAGATAGAGCGGGTGGAAAATTTACGTTGACGACCTGCTTAATGGACTTACACCCTGGTGCAAGCTCCCACACATAATCATGGGTATACCCTCCGAGGAGCCCGAGTGAGTTTGGCCAATGTCGATTCCAGGTACCGTGAAGACTTGCCCCTCCACAGTCACCTCAGGTAAAGAACCTAGAGAGATAGGCCACTAAGGTTACCAATCACTATAGTGATGCCTGGGGAAACAATCGACAGTCCGATCCACGTGCAAGGGCAGGGTATCTAGCCCAAAATCAACTTGAAAGGCTTCCACTCATCATTGTGGGTATACCTCTCAAGAAACCCCCATAATACACGTAATGTCTACACCAAGACCAACAAAGTAGGGTGAGTAACTCTGTTAGTCTCAATGCGACCTCGTGATTGAACCTTGTTTTAGAAGGGCTTCCCAGGACAAAATGTAATAAGTGGATTTAACCACTCCCTAACTCAAGATTCTATGTTTGTTTGCAGCTTTGGAAAGTTATCTTTCACACCTATTCCAAAGCCCTACAACTAATCTAATGTAGGTTTGCTAC